>OOFB01011240.1:0-14291 GCA_900323305.1 Trachyrincus murrayi | reverse complement strand
TCCCTGTCTATCTCTTTAAACCACAAACTCTCTCACACACACGCACGCGCACACACACACACACACACACACACACACACACACACACACACACACACACACACACACACACACACACACACACAGATACACACACACACACTCTCTTGCTCTCTTTCTCTCTATCTCTCTCCTTCCTGACTCTTTCTCTCTACCTCACTCCATTTTTACTTTCTCCTACCTGCCTTAGATGCTCAATATAGTAACCAAATGTGTTGCTGAATGTCTCTCTCTTCCTTTCTCTCTCTCTCTTTCAGACTCCTAGACATTTCGGGTCTGCAATGTAAAGATAAGAAATGTCAGAAAGTGTAAAGAATGGAGAGGGACAAAGGGATGACCAGGGAGGTGGAGGAAGTACTCTCACACTGTCCCATGAACCCCCACACCCTGACCCCCGGCCCTCTCCAACCGTGGCGAAAGGTCCCGCCAACAGAAGGCACGTCCTGCGGGGCGTTGTGATCCAGCTGACGGGCACAGAGGGCGAGCGGGACAGCCTGGATGACAGCGAGCTCCTCTTCTCCAGCCTCCAACCAAACGAGGAGGACCCCTGCCCCTCCATCTCCCTGTCCACCGGGGACGAGCGCCCCCCAGTGGAGGGCGAGCGAGAACCGTGCCCCGTGGCTTTCCACGTCCCTCTGTCCCCGTCCTCCCCCGGCTCTCTGGGGAGCTGCTCCTCCTCTTCCGCGATGGCGGCGGCCACTCTGTCGAGTTTCCTCTCCCCGGGCCCGCAGTCCCCGACCCGCCGGCCGGCCCCGGCTGACCCGGTGAAGTCCCTGTTCTCGGAGCTGGAGCTGAAGGAGGGCTCCACGCTGAGGCCCCGGCCGCTGCTCAGCCTGGTGAAGTCCGTCTCCGCCGAGCTGTCGCACCCCGAGCCGGAGGTGTCCCAGTCCAAGTCCGACTCCCGCCTCAACCTCCACCTGCTGAAGCAGCTCACCCAGCACAAGGGCCGCAGCGGAGGGGACTCCCGCACCGCGCCCCCCTCGCCCAGCTCCCTGTCCCCCAGCTGGGAGGGCCCGAGGGCGGGCTTCTTCAGACTGGAGCTGGAGGACACCAAGAAGAGGCTCTCGGAGGCCATGCAGGAGGCCGTGCAGGAGCCCCTCAGCAGCATGCTCAGTAAGATCCGGAGGGAGGAGAGCACCGGAAGCCCGAAGCACTCGCGGCGGACAGTGCAGGGGGCCTGTCCGTCACCGGGACGGGGGGAGGGTATTGCGGACGTAGGGGCTCCTCAGGAATCACCGCTGAGGGGCGTAAAGAGAGCAGACGCGATGGACATTCCTCCCACGTTGGACTGGCCCAGCATTAGACATCCCAGGAGAGGACGCCATGGAGCGTGCCCAGTACACCACCACTGCGGCACCCGGCCGAGCAACACGGACGAGGAACTTGAAATATACACCGATGATGACACCGTGCAAGTCGTCGCCGTGGACACCCAAAGCCGGGAAGCAAGACCGCCTGCTGGTTCTCAGCTCTCTTTCAGACCCACGATCAGGGCCGCTCCCCCTACCCCGATACCGTGCACGAGCTTGCTGTGCGTGGCCACGTTGTCGTATCTATACTTCACACTTCCCCTCGGCCCCTACCTGTCCGGCGCGGCTCTTGGGCTGGCTATGGGCTTCCTCCTGGGCCTCTTTCTCATCGGCCTGGGCTCGTCCAGGTATCGGAGACCACTCCCCACATGCAGACGGAAACCATCCCTGCTGGGACAGGAGATGGGAGCAGGTAACATCACTGCCACCACCGAGCCTGATGTCCTCAAGGTACATTCATTGGATTAAGGTGGATGAATTTCGTAATCTTTTTTCGCTTTTTCACTACACATATGATAAAAAAAAGGTGTTACATTCTTTCATTTAGTGTTCACATAATTCACGTGGTCCTGCCTAGTTAAGTTAACCAAACTTCTCAGCCATTAAATATATTTAATTTCCTTATCTAATATGACACGCCATATTTCTTTACTTTTGAACGGTTCTCTAAGTAACTCTTTTGTGCAGTGGATGAAAGCAGCCTCACCTGGTCTGAGTCAGACTCTCTGGGGCTGCTCAGCCATTCAGCCCTAGACGAAAGTAGTAATTTGTCAGGGCAGACTGTGTAATCAGCAGCGTCTCTGTCAGCCGATTCCCCTGTATGCTAATTATTAGTGTGGTTTAAGTCAGGCTGGGTGAGGAGGGGTGCATCGTAACACGTGATGCATGTAGCGATACAAGATTTTACACGCACGCACATTGACGTTTAGTTATTACCTAGTAGGCATGGGCGTTTTAAGTCATTTCCACATTCGAGTACGCGCATTACATTATTTTACTGTACTCGAGTAAAAAACTATTCTAACGTAATATCTAACGCATAAAGCTAGCAAACGAGGTGACAAGAGACTCTTGTTGTCTGCCTTATCTTTTTATGTGTAATACGCAAATTATTGAGTGTCACACTTGTAGTTTTATGATATCATCAACCCATAGAAACTTTCATTATGACCCATAGAAACCTGCGGCCCAAACATTTTTGTGTATACACACTTTCAGTCAAAGAATACAGACGTCCAAATCCAGTTCTTGAGTACTCCCCGTTATTTAGCAGGTATATAACAATTGGAGTAACTACAAAAGATTCTGCACGACGAGTGCAGAGTAACAAGTCCATAATGTTTACATCTCAGAAGATCTGAGATTATGTGTCTAGCCAACAAAACCCTCTGGGCAGACATTCAGCTGATGTTTATCATGGGAAGAGTTACAAGACACAAATGATGCACCCCATAAGTCTTCAAAGCACGAAGGGGAAGATACACAGGTTATATAGGAAAAGGGGGAAGGGAGGAGTACAGAACACTATGTATTTGTAGCAGTTGACCCCGCTACATGCCACTACAGTGGCTTTTCAGGGCTTCTCCGATGACCAGGACACAGGCAGATGATGATAAAACTGGTTTATTGCAGAGTTTGAGATAGTTTGAACAAGTTCAAGTTCAAGTTGTTTATTTGTCACATACATACACGGGGTGTGCAGTGAAATGAAAGTGGCAGGTGGTACGTGCAGATATGCTCGCGCTCCTCCTGAGTGTGTGCGCTGGTGGCTGGTTTAACCTGTGGGCCTTGATTGGCCAATGCCCCACAGGTGTGCAGCCTCACCCAGCAGCCCCAGAGTCTAGTCAGTCTGACGCAGACCAGGTGAGGCTGTTTAAACCAGCCACAAGCAACACACACTCCACAGTATTGTTTGTCCATATATGGGCGTAACTGAAGACGATGTTTTGCTTCTACTAGTTGGTATGTTAGGTAAACATAAGCATGGCCAGAGGCTTCACCTGCTGGAACATAGATCTTCTCTAGATAGGAAAGTTGTATGATGGATGATTTAGGGCCATGCAGGAGAGGAACCACACCTTTGAGTCACATGTTTGGAGGTTATATTAGTATTTACTCGTGTTAATGATTTAAGTTCTATTATTTCTTCCTGAAACTGACTGTTTGTTTAACTTTCAACCTAAAACCTGAGTGCGTCGCATAATATTCACTTACCCAGCAGAAAAACATTCCAAACATTTAATATAAAAGTCCCCTCAGTTATAATCAACATAACTCGTTAGGGTTCATGACTTTTTCTTTCATCCATCTGATCCGTTTGATCACCTCCTGAATTATCAAAAACTCCTTCCTTCTACATTTTGAACCTCAACAGAAACCATCTTGTGAATGATCACGTCGGGTTGTGCTGTGTGTCCAGCGGTCTCACCAAAAACTAAAGAAAAACACGTTGTATTTTTCCAAAGCTGTAGTGTTCATTTCATTTCGACACGCGTACTGTACGCTTTTTGTTCCTCCCGCCAGGGCTGGATGAATGAGATGCAGGAATATGACCCAGAAACATTCCACCCGTCTCTGATGGCGTCCGTGTTCGCCACCCTGGAGGGCTCCTTCCTGCGTCTGGAATCCCCGCGCTGCAACGTCAGCCGCAGGGCGCAGCACGCAGACGACGGGAGACTCCGCGACGTCACTTTTGTCAAAACGTGTTCTTTCCACCTAGTGAACAGTAAGGTATGTAGTGATATCACCTCCCTGACGGCCACCGCGACCGAACTGTGGCCTGTTTGTCACCGAAACTCCAAACGCCAAATTTGTTATCAAAAAGGTTCACGCCGATCGACGGCCATGCGCGGGAAAAAGACAGATTTAAAAACGTATCGGCGTGTATGCATGTATACACGTGGACACGGCATCAGAGTCCGTCTCTGGGGTTTGTCATTTACTGTTGACTCATATCATTAGTTACTGTATAACTCAGACACACACAGACGTTACACAGACATCCAGCCGACCGTGGTTGTCAAGTGTAAAGTAAACAAGCCTGCAATAATGTTGACACTTGTATATGGCATAATGTATTCTGACAGGCAGTTGGCGCTTGAGCCTGATAAGCGCAAAGGGAGAAAAAAAACCATACTGAAACAACGACGCGGGGTGAAAGAAAAGTGAAAGTTTGATTAGCAGAGAGCACCCTGTCCTTCCACTTACATAATGAGAGACGTAATGCGTCAAGTCTAGGTACATTTTATTCATCTATATCTAATAGAAATACAATTAAATAAAATGTTAGTAAATTAAAAAGTACATTAAAGAAAATGTGAATTATATGAAATTAATTCAATTCAATCGAATTAAATGAAGTTTTTTCTCCCAGGTGTTCCTCCTGCCGTCCACGTTGGCCCGTAAGAGGGCGTGGAACCCCAAGTACCCCATCTGCATCCAGCTGGCCGATGCAGCGGTGTCCCTGGGAGGCGGGGAGGGGGCGCCGCCCGGGCCCCAGGAGATCCACGGCGAGGAGCCTGACCCAGTGGACCCAGCGACCCCAAACAGACAGCCCAGCCACGGCTCCAAGCCTTCGCCGCACCCACCCGCCACTCTCTACCTCTTCGGCCGCACGGGAAGAGAAAAGGAAGAGTGGTTTCATCACTTCCTGTTCGCGTCTCTCGACAGCGCAGGAAGAGAGGAGAGGGACGGGGGGACGGAGAGGGTCGATGCCAGATGTGTGCACAGAGCCGGTGAGGAGCGAGAGAGACCTTGACAATGGATTAAGAGCATGGACTAAAGCGTTGAGAAGATAAAGCTTCTCCGTGAACACTTATGTGTCCATTATGGATTATATGCTTGGATTCTCTTACAGTCCACAGTCAGTTCTCTTTTGAGGTGGCAGATGCCATGAAATGCTCATTGAACAGAGGACTTCTCTCAGATGTTTGATAGATATTCAGATATCTTTCATAGACAATGCCCCCAAAAAATAGGATTGATAAAGTGTCTTTGAGCATATATTGTTAGAAACACATTCGTCTGCACATACCATCATCCTCATCATAATTGCTGACCTATAAACTATCATGTACCAAACAAAGGAAAACACTCTGTCTAATGTCTCCTAGGTGACCTTTCAACCCTGCAAAGTCCCCCGGGTCACGGCAGGGTCAGCCGCGGCAGCAGCAGAGATGACAGCCCGGAGTGCGAAGCCCCGCCATCGCCGCCCCTTCATCATCATCATCATCATCATCCCATCCCCCCGGCCCCCGTCAACCAGACCTCCGGCGGCTCCGGAGGGACGCTTTCCATGCTGGACTACCCCAGCTACATGGCTCGCCTGCTGGCCTCCGCGGAGAGGCTGAGCCCCCTCCCGAGCCCCACCGCCCCGTCCAGTACAGAAACCAGCCCCGCCGCCGTCGGGGACAGAGTGAGTCAAGCTCGTCAATTAAGAGAATGACGCCGCAGGTGCTCGCCACAGGTGCTCGCCACAGCGCTGCATGTAACCGATAGCTGTTGCGTAATGCTTGCGTGCATTTGAAGGAATGCAGTGTCTTCCAAAGCAAATCACGGTGACTTAGCACTTTGGTTGAGTTGGAATGTCAACGGCATGTCCCAACTAAGCTCCAGCGCCATTGCGTGGCGGCTAGTTTTTAAAAAAAATCTTTATTATTATGCAATTATATTGTACAACGTTGTTGTAATGTAGACTGGGCCAAGCCAAGGAAAGCGCAGTTAAGGACAACGTTTAGACAGACGTAGACAAACTACTAAAGAAATCAGTTTTCATGCTGAATGGCTGTCTGTCTACACACAGAGCATATGCCTACCATGCAGGTACCATTACTGATGATGATGATGATGATGATGATGATTATAAAGACCACGAAGATGATGACGATGAACGTTTCTCTCTCCTGCCTCCAGTGCACCTGCGATCTCGCCGAATCCCCGGCGTGGGCTAACGCCATCGTCGGTCGAATCTTCTGGGACTTCCTGCGAGAGAGTCACTGGTCTGACACAGTCTCCCGCAAGATCCAAAAGAAACTGAGCAGAATCCACGTGAGCTCGGGGGCACATTTCACGTGAGATCTTTTCGACGATCTATCTAGTGCAGGTTTGATGACGAGATGTCCCTGCCGTGTCTCCTGTGTTCCATAGCTGCCCTATTTTATGAACGAGCTGACTCTGACGGAGCTGGACATGGGCTCCTGCATGCCGCAGATCACTGCTGCCTCCCGCCCAGAGGTCAACCACAGAGGTGGGTGTGGTACGGACATTGCCCTGATAAATGCACATGCAGGCGTGCACGCACATTACTGTATAACGTATACATGTGAGGAAGCATGCACCCACATGAACAGAAAATCTCCATACACATGCATGCACACACGCACACACACACACTCCACACATATGAACAATAAGCCTTTTATATTTTTCACAACATATTCAGGGGCTGATTGATCTCTTCACTAACATCCGCTCAGTACCAACAGTGACACTATACATGCATGCTTACATGCATACTGCCACTACAATTAACATGCTTAACATACTGGTTTCGGACTTGGTTAGTTGGGTGTGGGCATTCAATTTAATTCAATGTAATTTTATTTTATTGCTTGGCATTAGACCCCAAACAAATGGGACGGTTGATACATTTCAGTATGTATTCTCATTCTCCTCTGTCATGTTGATGTGCATAATCTGATGATGATAATAATGAAGAAGGTGATGAAGACGATGATGTAGATGATGATGCTAATGGGTGGTAGCCCAATGATCTGTTCTCTCCATACTCCACGTCCATGCAGGTCTGTGGCTGGAGCTGGAGGTGGTGTATACAGGCGCCCTGCAGATGACCCTGCAGACTAAGTTCAACCTGTCTAAACTGGGCAAGGAGGGCAGCCAGGAACCATGTGGCCCTGACATGGGGATGCATGGGTTAGTCACACACACACACACACACACACACACACACAGACACTGAACTTTAAGGTACAGACCCCTCATCATCTATCCATCCACCAAATCCACCCCTCGTCATCCATCCATCCATCTCTCCAACCCCCCCCCCCCCCCCCCCCACCCCCCCCCCCCCCCCCCCCACCCCCCCCCCCCCCTCCATAATGCTCCTCTCTCTCCCCAGGTGCAGGCCCATCCTGGGGGTGTTAGCGGACAGCGATGAGGAGTCCTCCAGTGCTGGGTCCTCCGACGAGGAGGAGCTGGTCCTGTCTGAGCCTCAGGGTCCCGCTGGCGACAAGGGAGGCCCTCAAGTAACTGAGGGGTAAACATGTTAACATGGTGGTACAGTAGGATTGTATGATTGGGCTATTATTGTGCAGTAGCACAACAAGGACCACACCACTATTTCGTAGCGTATTCCATGCACTCATGTGTCGATTGTTTTTGTTGTTATTTCGTCAGCTATGACGTTCATAAGGTAGCTATAGCTCTTCTGCTCTCCCTCCTCTCCTCTCCTCCTCTCCTCTCCTGTCCTCTCCTCATCTCCTCTCCTCCTCTCTTCTCCTCTCCTCTTCTCTCCTATCCTCCCCTCTCCTCTCCCCTCCTCTCCTCTCCTCGCCTCCCCTCCTATGTCCTCCTGCTCTCCACAGGGCACCAGGGGGCCGGACAGGGAGGAAGATTTTGAGGTTTGTTGACAAAATTGCCAAATCAAAGTACTTCCAGAAGGCGACGGAGAACGAATTCATCAAGAAGAAGATCGAGGAGATGTCCAACACTCCTCTGCTGCTCACTGTGGAGGTGCAGGAGCTATCTGGGACGTTGGTCATCAACATACCACCTCCCCCGTCAGATAGAATATGGTACGACCCATCGTTACCCCGTAGCTGCGTTTCATATCGGATGCAGGAGTGGCTTTGTCTTCAGCACACATGCACACAGTATGTTTTGTATTTGGAGGGCAGCAGTACAGTTTTTTAAAATCTGTTCTATTTTGTACTGTATTGTTCTATATGCTATTGTTCAGCCCTGTAGTGGAACGTGGGGAATCATTTGGAATATTATTAATGTATATGAATATAAAAATGTATATTGATAGTATATTGAGTATATTGATAATATTGTACCTTTTATTGTTATTCAAAATTCAGGACACCAACCACTTGCCACTTGTCACTGGCTTTTAATAATGAATTACTTTTTTATTATTATTATTATTACTTCTTACTATGAAGGAAGTGAGTTATTTTTACTGACACTCGCACTAACCCGCACGTATAAATATCGGAGGATACAGGAAACTGAGGTGTTATCGTTGCCACTATGAGGTAAGAGGGTGGAGAACATGGCTGTATCATAATACCAGCCTACCTATCTGCCTTATCAAGCAATGAGGTGTTGTTATATTGTTGTAACGACTTTGTGATCACCGTGGCCAGATTTATAGTTGAGATAGCCTAACCATCAGGAACACAATAGAGAACTACTGATCAAATGAAAAACAATCACTCATTGCAAATCTTCTACCACTGAATATTATCTTAACGCACCAAATATTTGCAGGACAAAGTAAACATGGTTCTGGGCTTACGAGCTTGCTAGCTGGGCTGCTTCAGGGGTCAATGAGTTGTCTTTGTCCAAAACTAGCTGTGGCTTTGCTAGCTGCTATTAGTTCAGAGTTGTCTTTATTTCCTGATTTGATGCCGTTGTAGATTGTGGAGCTTAGTGTCACGAAAACCCACTATTAATAATAATAATAATAATAATAATAATAATGATAATTTGTCTATAAACTTGCCTAAAAACATAAGCATAGGGACATTTGATTTAGCTTCAAACAGACTCACAGAAAGCTGTAACTAGATGCAGAGCAAGCTTTGCTGTGATGTGACACAGATATGTGATATGGAAGATCTAAACGCTTGTGTGTGTACTGTGTGTTCGTGTACAGGTACAGCTTCTGTATGCCACCGAAGCTGGATCTGCGGGTGTGTCCCAAACTAGGCGAGCGGGAGGTGACCTTCTGCCACGTCACCGAGTGGATTGAGAGGAAACTGCAGCAGGAGTTTCGGGTGATTACGATGTTTACAAGTTACAAATTGCACTTCATGTCACAACCTATTCCTTGTGGCACTTGTGTCGTGTGTTGAATTTATAACATTTGCATAACTTATAACACCCACATCTCAACCACATCCTTACCTTCAAATGCATCATACACCATCTTTAATGTATTTCTATTTTGCAGATTATTTTTAAAAGGTAAAGGGATTTTTTTTTTTTTAACTGCGTCGCTGAATTTATGTAGTTGCTCCAGTTTTGAATGTATGCTTTCATTGTTCTCATTGAATTAATGACTGTACATTTTACTGCCCTCTCTTCCAGTTTGTTCGGCTCTTCCTTGTCTCAGCCAGGCTTGTTTGGTCTTTGTCCCCAGCTGTATCTCTCCGGTGTCATTTGATCCATGTGTCCTTGTGCAACGTTTAACGTTTACCACTTCCTCTTGAACACCTATAAAAAGCATTTTTTTTTGTGTGTTGACAGAATATTGTGAGGCTGAACTTCTTTTAAAATTTGAATTTCAAATGTTTATCGTCTTTGTCTTTCAGAAGGTTTTTGTACTTCCTAACATGGATGACATCTACGTGCCCCTGATGCATTCTGGGATGGACAGTCCCCCGCGGTCCCAGAAGCTCTCCCATCAGTCTTTACTGTCGCCAATCTACATGGACTCCATGGAGAAAGACCCAGCAGAGGTCACTAGGCCAGAATCTCACTAGTGTCCTCAAGAGTGCATTCCACCTCAACCGACTCCTTACCTTCACAGTCATGAGTCACTTCATTCACAATTCATCATATACACAGTATTTAATGTATTTATATTTTAAAGAGTATTTTTTGTAAAAGGTAATGGGATTTGTGAGAGGACCGGGATGTTGGATCAAATAACAATGAGAGTAGAATTCACATCCCGTATATATCTGAGATATTGTCCATCAAGTTTAGTTAATGAAACACTTCCACGGGGGAGTTTCCGGACCTTGAAGCACAAGTAAAGATGAAGATCATTAACACCATAGCGATATAAGTGCTGTCTGGCACGTGTAGCTTTCTACACACTTTAAAGCTGCTGCAGACCAAAGCTGTGTGTTGTTGTTTGGTCGTTTGACACAGACAACAGCAGCTGTAACAAGACATCTTGTAACAAAACTCTATGTTACATAACCTAAATGCTATGATGCTGGGAATGGCTGTGTTGCCAGGCAACAGCAATTCATTGTTGGTTTAACAAAGACTGGCATCTGGCAGCACATTTTGAACAGATTAGAGATACATAGGGAGTATTTACATACATTTTCAATTGCAATTAACCGTTTGTAAGTCTCCTGAATTAACTATAGTGATGCCTTCTGTTGAACAGTATTTGCTGCGTTGGTTGTTTACAGATGAATGACATTTTGAGTGTATTTACAGACATTGAATAAAAAAAAACTGAGGAACAGAATCCATGTCTTAGACTTTTAGAAGGTACGTTAATTATGTTATTTTTTTACATGAAAACCTCATCACAAAAATCATCTACCATATCAGTATTTCACAATAGATTACAATACACTGGTGACTGTACTGTATTCATCACTGCCACTCAATGTACCAGGAAACATTGGTTGGTTTCGCGAAAGGTGAATCAATATCGTCTGCTGGATTAAGGTTCATGGTCACACCAAACAATAACATGAAGTCGTATAAACGGGCCATTGAGGAAGGAATATAAAGAACTTCCCCATCTTCACAAATATCTGAGCACGTCTACATTAATATCTACGTATTTAAATCTACTTATTTATATATATATATATCACTCTAGAGCTCACTTAGCAGACAATCTTATCCATAGCATCTTACAGTACATTCGTTTTTTTGACACATGTCATTAAGGAGCAGGTAGGGATCTTAGGCATCTTGCTCACAGGTTGGGGTTAGATCCCAGAACCAGGTGGACGGCATTCAAACCTCGTCCGGCCCTTAACAATTAAACAATCCATCCTCAACCTGAACCATTAAATTATTAAAACATAAAGAACTAGAAACAAAAGCTGAATTGAACCAATAATTATTACTATTTATGACTATTGTATATTGTACTTTCTGTCTATCAGCCTTAGAGTTTGTTTTATTGACTCACTGGGGACTTCCAAACACAGATATAACAGTTCAAATGAAGCCCAACCTTACTTGAACTGATAGTGTATCTCTTGCCAGAAGTAATAAGAACTCTTGCAGACAGGTATATTGCCTACCTGCATTATCTCCCCAAGATATCGTTAAGCCGTACAGGCTATAGAGATAAATGCTTCTCTGTGTGTGTGTGTGTGTGTGTGTGTGTGTGTGTGTGTGCGCACGTGTGTTTGTGTCTGCGTCTGTGTGCATCTGTGTGTGTGTGTGTGTGTGTGTGGGTGGGTGGGTGGGTGTAAATAAAACATTTATGGTTTTATAGGTTTATGGTTTGTTGTTATGGGACTCTTATGGGAGTCAGTTTACCAGATTTTACCACAATCAGGCAGATGGGAAGATAGGACCACAACATAAACCTAACCTAGCAACACTCCAGTATCGGGTCTGGCTTCTTGCTGTCACGGGGTATTGTCTTCTGGGTGATCCGCCATTTTGGCATCTCATTGTCACAGCTCGGTGCATTTGGAGTGGCGCTATCTTAAATATGATAAAAAGGCTACTGCTTACAACTCTGCTTTATTATTATTATTATTATCATATACATATACTGAGATGCATATACTGTATATAGATGCTATCTATCTATATAAATAAATAATATAATTATCGTCTGTATAGATTAGTGTATGTAGCTGAAAAAGATTTAGATGACAGCCAGTTGGATATGGACAGACAGACAGACTGCTCTGTACTCATTGGTGGATGCACCGTGCTAAAACAGAGTCAAACACGGCCACAAGGGCCTAAATAGGTGCTTGTGGTCAAGTCCAAGAGCTCTTTAAAATCTTCTTGAATGTGTTCGATGTGGATCCCTGTTAATCTGAGATTGTTATTGTTTTAGGGGTTAAATCAGCCATTTTAGTGGCAATGCTACTGGTAATTGACATGCTCTCTGTAGAAACTGAATCAATATTAGGGATGCCATATATATACAGTATATATATATAGAGAGAGAGAGAGAGAGAGAGAGAGAGAGGGAGAGAGAGCTGACAGAGAGAGTGAGAGAAAGATGAAGAGGAGAGAGAATGGAAGAGAGGAATAGAGAGAGAGAGAGGGAGAGAGGAATAGAGAGAGGGAGAGGAAAATACAGAGAGAGGGGGTACCCTTACAGACCTCATAAATCCCCACAGCAGAACAACTGTGGTCTTTGTTGCTCGTGGATCTCTGTTCATGTCCACGTTTCCCCCCGGCTCTGCCAACGAGCTGAGGTCATGTCATGAAGTGGTAGCTTCAGAAGGAGCCTGTGTATGCCAGCCACTTCTCGCTACACAAGCTGCTACATGCTAAGTTAGCCACTGCTTGCTACACTACTCGCTACGCTAGCTGCTACCTGTCACGCTAGCTGCTACATGCTAAGTTAGCCGCTACACTAGCAGATACTAGAAGCCACACGATACGTTAGATGCTGCTTCCTATGCTAGCAGCTACTTACTACGCTGAAAGCTACATGATACATTAGATACTTCTCGCTATTCTAGAAGCTACTCGCTATTCTAGTAGCTACTCGCTATGCTAGCAGCTACTTGCTACACTACATGCTATGCTAGCAGCTATTCTAGCAGCGCTCGATACACTAGTTACTCTTGTGCTCGGTGACGGAATGGAAAATGTCTGTGTTATGAAGTACACACACACACACACACACACACACACACACACACACACACACTGCAGACAGACATGCACTAACACATGCACACAGCTGATGCTTCTAACAGAGTTAGTGTAGTTAGCTACATGTCACAAGTCAACTTGTGACATGTGCTACCTATAACTAGCTACCTATAACTAGTTACTATTACTATAGTCAACTATCGATAGGTAACTAGTTACTATTATTATAGTCAACTATCGATAGGTAACTAGTTAATAGGTATAGTTGGTATAGTTACTTATTACTAGTTACTAACTACTTGGTATTAAGTTAGATAGTACCATGGACCATTTGACTACTTAGCAAGTTGCCTTATAAGGTTGTCTTTAAATTCATGAATCGATGTGTATTTAGTATATATGTATTAAGATATGAATTAAGATACATTTTAGCTATGAATACATGTATTTATCGATGTATAAATCTAATCACGGGGCAGAAGCAGCTTGAGAACTGACAGTTCTTTCAGTTCTTCTCTCTTTGTTCACGTTTTATTTATCCGATCTTTCAGTTCTTCTCATTGTTCACGTTTTATTTATCCGATCTTTCAGTTCTTCTCTCTTTGTTCACGTTTTATTTATCACAACCCAGCGCTACTTTCATGTCCATTTCCACGCTTGTCTGTTTATCCTCTGTGATGTGAAAGGACGTGTGAGGAGCTTTTCACGCTGCTGTCCGGCCGCGCGTCCGGCGGCAGATTGAGAACGCTTCTGCTCTCCTACCGAGCAGCTGGCGATGATGTTCTAAAACACGCTACTGTCTCTCTCTCTCTCTCCATCACCCTCTCCCTCGCTCACCCCAGCGTCCATCCCGTCGGGTGAGGCAGCAGGCAGATTGATATGTCTTCCAGTAGCGTGGCTCTTTATTGTTTTTCATAACAACCATAAGCCTCTCTTTATATCCGTGCCTCTGTATCCGTAATGTGTTGTTGTCCAGCGTCCTCCCATCTCTTTCAGTGGGGGCACATGGATCCTCGCTCCCTGTCTCTGTCTCTCTGTCTCTCTCTCTCTCTCTGTCTCTCTCTCTCTCTGTCTCTCTCTCTCTCTGTTTCTCTCTACCTTTCTCCATCTCTCTAGAAAGATGGAGTGTGTGAGTATCAGTGT
>OOFB01011236.1:0-23247 GCA_900323305.1 Trachyrincus murrayi | reverse complement strand
AGTCCAGTGCAAAATATTGCATTCTAAATCTAAATATAAATATAAGTAAATATAAATATTGGTCTGTATGAATGTATGTGTGGGTGTATGAGTGTATGAGGGCTGGGTCCAGTAGGGGGGTGGGGAGGGGGGGGACTTCAGAACGGGAGGCGGGCCTCGTTGACAAGGCTGGTGGCCGTGGGGAAGAAGCTGTGTCTGTGGCGTACAGTCCTTGTCCTGATGGACCGCAGCCTTCTGCCGGAGGGGAGTGGTGCGAAGAGACTGTGGCCAGGGTGGGAGGGGTCAGCCATGATCTTTCTGGCCCGCTTAAGGGCCCTGGAGTCCTGCAGGGTCTGGAGGGAAGGCAGGTTGCAGCCAATCAATCGCTCCGCAGAGCGTATGATACGCCGCAGTTTGCGTAAGTCTTTTGCGGTGGCAGCGGGAAACCAGGTGGTGATGGAGAGGGAAAGAATTGACTCAATGATGGAGGTGTAGAATAGAACCATCATGGACTGAGGCATGTTGAATTTCTTCAGCTGCCGCAGGAAGAACAGCCTCTGCTGAGCCTTTTTGGTCAGGGAGCTGATGTTCAGCTCCCACTTGAGGTCCCGAGAGATGATGGTGCCCAGAAAGCGGAAGGAGTCCACGGTGTGAACCGGGGAGTTGTGTAAGGTGATGGGGGGGAGGGGGGCTGGGCTCTTCCTGAAATCTACAACCATCTCCACTGTTTTAAGAGCGTTTAGCTCAAGGTTGTTACAGCTGCACCAGGTCAGCAGCCTGTCAATCTCCCTCCTGTAGGCAGACTCGTCGCCCTCAGAGATGAGTCCTATGAGGGTGGTGTCGTCCGCTAACTTCAGGAGCTTGACAGACTCGTGGCTGGAGGTGCAGCTGTTTGTGTACAGGGAGAAGAGTAGGGGGGAAAGAACGCAGCATTGTGGGGAGCCAGTGCTGGTGGACCTGGAGCCAGAGATGTTTTTACCCAGCTTCACATGCTGTGGTTCAGTGGAAATCGCTCCTTCATCGCAGTCACTGTCCGCGACGAATCTGCTGGGCTGCCTTTTTGCCCTGGCAGATCTTCTCAACATTATGAGACAAAACACGCCAAACAAGGCTAAAAACACGCCAAACACCGCTGAAAACTCGCTAGAATACTCTCAATCTCTTTCTGCTTCCCTCTTCTCACTACAATTCTCACGGCACTCCGTCGGGTTTACCGTAATAACCCGTATATGGTTGGAAAGCGCAGCTTCTCTGCTTTCAGGAACCGGTAGTTTGAAAATGCCTTGTAAAATGGGGTCGCCGACGACCCCTTCGGAGTTAAAGGGTTAAATCTTACCTACAGCACCTTTAATACTGTATTGTAACTATTGGTGTATGCTGCTGTCATGTATGCTCTTAGTCTCTTAGGGACAGGGTAGTCGAGGGACACCCAGCCAAAAGGTTCTGGGTTTGATCCCCCGTGTCTGTAGCCTAAGTGTAAGGCATCCTTGAGCAAGATGCCTAACCCCCTCCCTGCTCCATGGTGACGTGTATCTAAAATACTTTACTGCAAGTCGCTTTGGAGGAAAGCGTCTGCCAAATGCCTTGCTAGTAAAGCCGTCTCCTCTTTGTCTTTGTCCCAGCATCCGCAACTCCTCCAACTCCCAGGTGAACAAGCTGACGCTGGCCAGTGACGAGTCTGCTCTGATGGAGGACGGGCCTCCCCCCGAGAGCTTCCAGGAGGGCGACGTCGTCGGGCCGAACCGGGCCGCCGACAACGAGAAGGACGGCGTCACCTACTCCTACTCCTTCTTCCACTTCATGCTGTTCCTCGCGTCGCTCTACATCATGATGACTCTGACCAACTGGTACAGGTGAGGCCTCCCTCCTCAGAACATGCTCAGTAGTTATGAGCAATAGCTATGTGTGTTTATAGCTATGTTTATGTACATGCACACCGTATGTACATTTCTATATGCACATTTGATGTATTTATATACATTGTTTTACATACACACCTGCACATGTTTGTATATTTGTATTGCCGTAGCTTACTTTTTGTCATGTTTTTGACTTAAATTTCTTTTATTCTCTCTCTTCTATTACCTTGAGCTGATCCCCTCCAGGATCAGTAAAGAGATCTGAATGTGAACATGGGGAACATGTTTTGGAGCTTATCCTGTTAGTTGAACTCCTCTCATCCCTCTCGGTTCTGCAGCCCGGAGTCTGACTACCAGACCCTGACCAGCAGGTGGCCCGCCGTGTGGGTGAAGGTCTGCTCCAGCTGGGTCTGCATGGCCCTCTACGTCTGGACCCTGGTGGCTCCGCTGGTCCTGGTCAACAGAGACTTCGACTGAGACGCCCAACGGCTCCCTTGTAGCCGCACCCCCACCTGCATCACCCTTTTCATGTGTTTTGGTTAGGAAATGTGAAGTGAACAAAGAAGTAGGTTTAACAAGCAGATCTACACTAGACCACATTTAGTTTTTCTGAGTTTTTTTAAAATGATCTAAAGTTTAAAAAACCCTCTTGGTTTTTGAAATGGGTTGATCTGTGATCTGAACATAAGAGAGTTGCTTGCTTGCACAATGTACCAAGAGGATATTTACTCAAATATTTACAAAAATATTGGCCTGAAAATTACATTTAATTAACTAAATCAATTTTAGCGTACCGTGGTTGATGGATTTTAACCTAGAAATGGCAGAAACCTCACAAATGATGTGATCTAGTGTAAAATCTAAAATAAATGTTGAATTGTAGGACTTCTAGGTGTTGGCTAGAGTCCTCTCACCCTTCGCTATGAACAGGCTGTGTTCAGGAATACCAGGGGGTTCAAGTGAAGGTTTGCTTTTAGTTTTGTCTTCCTTCTGGTCACTGGGTGAAGGGAAACCTGAATAGTTGAATCTCGCAGAAGATTTATTTTACCTGCAAAGTGTTTTCTTGCTTCTAAACACAGCCCGGAGCCTGTTCAGTATTGCTCAAAGTTGTCTTTGTGATTTCTCAGTAGCCTGATGTATTGGTGAACCAGGCTGTTACCATTGTAAATACTCCCCCCCCTCTTTGTTGTGGTATTATTTCATGTTGTGGATTTTTTCCCCTTCTAATTATAGACCGAATAGCAGCATGCTTTTGTTTTTAAGTTATGTGATTCTTGAAGCTGATATGAGCATCAACATTCTTTTGGGGGAAAAAAGTATACATTCAATTTGAAGGCTGAGGTTGAGTGCTTCATTGCAACTGTATTTACAAATAAGAATTTAAAAAAAGACAGTATCACTTTAATTAATCTGCTCTAACATTCAATTCATTGTTTGCAGTCGTGTGTAGCATATAGCTGTGGAAATTAGGGCTAGAGAACAAACTGATTTCAGTTCATGAATTCGCACCATCAACACACAATTTATGATAAAGCTCTGCATGATATTGCTATTGTCGCTGTGGCTAACACGTCTCTTACAAAGATAGGTCAGACATTTAACATTTCTGTATTGTTTATTTGATTTGCACTGGACTTGAACCTTATGTTATTTATGTTATGTTAGGTGTTTAGTCACAATGTTACTCATTGACTGATCACACATGTAATATATATATATATATATATATATATTAAAGATTCCTCCACAGTCGTGTTTTGATGATTTTTCTGCACTTGAATAAGTTTTTACTTTATAGGTTAATTTCATTTGCCCTTTTTGTACTTCCCTCACATGCTGAAGAGCATTTGAAGCGTTGAAAACAAATTGTATTGCAGTACTTGCTACTCCCTTCAAATTAAATTAATGAACCTCTATCTCAGCAAAGTGGTAAAATGAAAAATTAATATTTACAGAACAGCAAATCCTCAGACAAATAATTTCCTCAATGTATCGCACATGAGCTGTTAAAAGACAGTGCCTGTTATCACTTGCCTGGTCATCTTGTAGAGCAACGTGTTTATTCTTTATTTTTTCCTGTAGAATTCAGTTTCAGTTCGCACTCTTCTTGCGGAGCGTCAACATTTCAGAGGTGCGCGACACGCGTCAACTCGCCGTGAGACCGTGCGCGAGGGCCGTGATTACATAATCTTTGGTTCACGGCGCCTCGCGCAGTTCATGCACGGCGACTATAAAGTTTGGCCCTTCGGTGCACGTGCGGGCAGTCATTTATTTACAGCTCTTGTGCGCAACACATTTCTAATTGTTCGTTCCGCCTGTGCTTTGCTTTTAAACAGTGTGCGATTAAGCTTTTCCCCTCACTAAAATAAATTATCGCTTTCATCCCATCTCCATGCGCCTCCCACTTTGAGAAACACTGCTTTAACGACACAGGACATCAGAATAGAACATTGCAACAGTGTACACCAGGGGCGTACACCAGGGTGTGCCGGTGCCACCCAATCAGGCAGCTGGCACACCCAAAAAAATCGGGGGTGAAAAAAACGATGCAGAATTAATTTTAGTTATATAGACTTCCTAAATTGTTTTGTTCGAAACATATGCTGTTATTATGGTCTAATTATAATAAATGCTAATATTAAAATAAGTCCTAACTCATTGTCGTCCAAAAAACATCCACCGCCATACTTTTCGTGTAAGTCCTGCAAGACATGGCGCGACGCAACGCGTCAAAATTCTCCGTCCGTAAATGTAAATGTGAACCTCCGCTTCCACCACTGCAAGCAACAATTGAATCCACAGCTGTGAACCTGCGCCGCAAGCTGGGCTTTCTGCAAAGAATGCAACGAAAAGTAAATCGCGACCGGCCCCCCCCCCCCCTGCCGGTTGGCAACGGTGCTGCAAATACAACCGCCCCACCGCCTGTTGGTCCGTAGCGGTGCCGACAGCTCCCCAGTATTTCTGTTGCACACCCAGTCTCTTCTTTCTGGCTACGCTACTGGTGTACACCCGTTACCCTGGTAACCAGCGATGAATGACCCGTTTGAAATATAGGGTTGACGGGATAGAAAGAAAGAACCGGTTGCTGTTTTATGCCGTTTACAAACAAAGAAGCTTTTATTTGAAGTAAGCATGGTGCCAGTATGCTGCTCTATGGAATTTCTGAAAGAAAAAGTAGAAAAGACACAGGTTTGTGATTCATGGTGAAGAGAAAATCAATTTCAACAAAAAAATGACTACAATAACATCATGGGTCAAAGCCACCTCTTGAATGATTAGAATGAGTATCTTGCAATCAATGCATTTTATTTTGAAAGAGTAAAGAGCCATCCCAGTACTCCCATACAAAGCAATCTCGATTTAGCAACCTGTTACCAGATTAGAAAGCTATTCCCTCGATAGGTAACCTGTCTCAACATATTGGAAATATTTTAACAAGTTAGTCATCTATTTTAATATATCAGCATATGCAAATCATTGCACTCACGGGTACCAAAATATGAATCTAAGAAAAGGAGGGGACAGATTGTTCTTTAAAAAGTAGCAAACTGCTGACTGAAATTAAAACATGCATGACATTTGGCATATATTTCAATAATTGTGTAAAGTTGAATATTGAATTGTATGTCTTTTTATACAATATAAAATGCCTTTCTGTGTTAAAACTAGCAACACAATTTATCTGGAGGTCTTCGGTCACATTAACAAATCACATTTGATGCATGGGTATGGTTTCTATTTGTACTGCATTTATAGTAGACCTTTCCACATTACAGAAAAACAAGAAAATAAAATAAAAAATACCAATAGACATGACAGTTATTACACTATGGACAATGCTGTGTAGTCCCACAGCAGTAACAACAAGAGACCCAAATAACAGTCAGGGTATTCAGTATACCATTAAGCATTACAGTGCCCTGTAATATTTTGCTTTGTTACTTTACATATCTGTTCACAGCTACATTTAAACTTTTTATAAAATATTTGCCAAAAGCATTCGTGGATGGACAGCTTACAATAACTTAACATTATGAGTATGAGAGACGACGATACCGCGTTATGGGGCTTTGACCACATTTGGGGAAAAAATCATATTAATACGTAAAATAAGAAACAATAGTACAGCTGACTGACTTTCTTTGTACCACACAAGGAACACAACTCATAAAAGTTAAAAAAGCGAAATAAAGAACAATAAATATATTATGAGTTTTCAAACATTACCTGGAAGATGCCTTCTCAGGGCCATTTTTTATTCTGATTGCCATGCTAATGGATGGGACTTTGTCTTTAGCCAAGTCTTTAACAAGATCAACTTCATACCATCATTATACCCCCCCTCCCCCAACTATGTACCTCATCGAAACTGAATGCAGGACTGCCCAAATGTCAACATAGAAGCTGTGGGACTAGAAATATTTTACAGTCCCACCTATAGCTTTTGTATTTACTCCACCATGCTTCTCAGATAAGCGTGATGTCATGGTGGTTATTGGTTGACTCCTGGTGGAGGTGATAAACCGTTTGCAGCTTCTCGTGTCATGGCGTGGTGGTCCCCAGTGAGACCCATTGCTAAGGGTCTCCTTGATTCAGATGACATCCAGCAGAGGCGTGTCGGGGGGCAGTTCACACAGGTAGAACAGAGACGCTTCCTGGCTGGCCTCCGCCTCCGTGAGGGGCTCAAGGCGGACCATGGAGCTGCGGGAGGGGGGCTCGTGGGCCTCCAGCGAGGCTTCCAGGATGTCTGTGGGGGGCTCAGCCTGGACAGGCGAGGTCACGGAGGACTGGAAGCTTCCGCCCAGGTCCAGCTCGGTGGTCGGGCCACAGCCGTCCAGAAAGGCCAGCAGAGGAGAGGAGGTGTACTGGATCAACTGGTGGGCTGTTGCAGTACATATGGACAATAGTGAATGGAAACCATGGCAAACAAAATGTATTTCATTGTTGAGTGAAAAATAAGAAGAAAGAAGTAACATTAGCATTGGCTAGAGGAAAGCGCACAAGCATTCGTTGTGGGCATAAGAATGCATTGTTATGCTAGCTCGCAAAACAATTTTTAGTTTCGCCGTTTGGGTTGGTATTCTTGCTTTGTATGGCAGCTTCATGTTTGTATACATGGTATTAAATATTTTAAGTTGTTAAACAAAACCACAAAATTGCAATGACTAAAGTGTGGTGTTTTCTTGTTTGGTGAGGAGTAGCGGTACTCACCTGCACTAGTCTGCCCCTCTTTGCCTCTGTTTAGCTCCTCTGGGGGCTCTCTGCATGTTGCAGTCTCCTTGAAAGAAACCCCAATGAAAACACATCCTATTAATACCATCTAACAATTGGATGGAACTGTCAACTGAAGAATATATATTTCAATTGAAAGAGCAAATGTATAAAGGTCACTCAATGAGTGCAGACAAAAAACGTACATGGAATTAACAAATGCTGGCATCAAGTGAAACACTAAGACACTAAGCTTTCACAGTACTGTCACGACCTTGTGTGAACAATGCCAAAAGATTGACGGCACAAGCATGCACAACGTAGGACGTGCTGACGTATGACGCTCTGTTGTTGAACTGTGTGCACCAATCACAAAAGTTCTCAAGGAGGTGCCGAGTTTATTCCGCGCCGGCTTTGCAGTGTAAACACATGCAGGAGGGACGGATCGGGTAGTGACACTGCTTGTTTAAGCAGTGTCACTCACAAAAGTGGCGAATTGGACAGACCCGCCATGTTTTCATGTTTTGCGTGAACAACAGAAACTGCTACCTTTACTGGAAAACGTAATCAGGCAATTGTACGGTTCATGTGTGAAAGGGGCTTGTGTGCATGTGTCGTTATATTACCTCCAGGGGGTCGGGGTCAATACTGAATTGCTTCCCGTAGAACATGGCAGTGAAGTCCTCAAGACTGCAGTCAATGCTGTCCAGGTAGTCCATCAGCTCTAACCTGAAGAGAGAAACACTGAAGAATGTTTACATTGAACATAATTCTAATCTTGGATCCAGCAGTCCTACTATGCTATAGCAGAACTTTTGGGGGGGAGACGGCGCAGAGCCTGGGCCGGAAACCAGAAACTGAAAAGGGGCGGAGTTACGCCTTGTTTCCTGTTTCGTTACAGAGATATTCTACCAAAGAGAAACTCATTCGCAAGAGTGGATGAAGCTTTCAGAAGGGGATGTTAATACGTGCATTTCTACAGTGGCCAGTTTACATGGTGTTGAGGTGAAACCTTTACGGACACTTTTTCCAAGAACGTTGGTGTCGGGACAGGATGTTTTAGCTGTCTTCCCACCGGGAAAAGTTTACTAGCGCTGGCCGAGTTTGTGTTCCTGTTGGCCAATTACGCGCTTACAGATCCCCGCCTCCAGGGACATGATTGGTCGAAAATAAATATTAAGTGAAAGAAAGTGAAACATCCCTTTCACCCAGATATGAGCTTGTCCGCTATCAGACGTTAGATTATTAATCTAAAGTCTAAAGTGAGGCTAATACCCATCCAATATCTATTGGTGAAAGGAAACAAATCCAAAGTGCAGCGTACTTTCCCAGTAGGTTGATGTTCTGTGAGATGGCCCCGCTCTCGTCCAGTATGGAGTCCATCATCTTCAGAGGGTCCTCCATGGCAAGGCCTGGCGAGGGCTTGTTGAGCTGTAGGGCGCTGCTGCTGCTGGCCGAACCTCTCTGGCTCTCCACCTCTTCCGCTGCCGTCGCCTGGCTGGCCTCGGGGGGTTGGAGCTCTTCTCTGGAGCTGGTGCTCACTTCCGTCTCGGCAGGCAGAACTGTGCAGCTGTCAAAGTCTACCTCCACCATATCTCCATCACTGATAGGAAATGAAAGAGAGTTGAACACATTTCATTCACGTATAAAGCTTCATAGCAATGTTAGTGACTGTGGTTCCAAAATATATTCAATTGGCATTACGGGTTACAAAAAATTTACGAAAAGTTGGACAATTGGCGTCATTGGTCGTGTTTTTGTGTTCTGCATTTGGTCCGATTCATAAATGTTACGTAAATGGGACAACTTTTCTGTGATTTCTGGGCGGAAATGGAGTTGATGTTGCAGACCGTGATTTTCCCCAACAAGCGTATGAAGCAGTACTCTCTTATATTAGAACATAGCTGATCGTGACCTTTAACGCCCAGAGAGAATTCTGTGTTAACGTACCTTTGATCCAGGACTCTGGAGGGTCCCTCTGCGCTGACCTCTGCTTCCTCATCCGTTACATCACAAATAATGACGTCTTCAGAGATCTCATTTAGACTGTTGACAGGCGACTGCAATAGGAGGGGGCAGGGGAGGTGAGCTAATTACAATCCATACATTTTTCCCTCAGATCAGTCAAGAAAGCTATGTCTACGTGCACATTATTATACCAAACAATAATAAATTAAGTTATTACTTTATTAGTAAAACATCTACCAATTACAAATGAACTATTATAAAACAATAGTTATACATATAATCTAATGAATCAAGATATCCATGGAGGAGCCAGGTAAAGGGGTCAGAGGTGGAAGGGACTCCTGGTGAGCCAGGACATCAGGACACTCCTATGATCCACACAATATGTTTCTCATGTGTTGCTCAACATTTGCCAGAGATGAGTATTAAGAGTGTATGAAAACTACTGTGTAGGTAGTAGGCACTTGCACACGCACATTGTCATCATAGATCTGATGGATGTATTTAGCCTTCTTTCCATTGGCGTTCATAAGGATTGGCCTAATTAAAAAAACAAGAAGGGGGTTACAAATTACCGAGTGAAATGAATGACTTGCAGAGATTTAGGATGATGTCTAGATGTACCTTACCTTTTGCGCTTTAAATTCATAATGCGGTTGTTCTGCACCAAAGTTACAATGAAGTGTATCAACTGAAAGGCGAAAGTGATACGAGTGAGTCGTTTCGTAAATATTTTTGCTGAGGTATCTTCAAAATAATACATTGTTAGTTTAAACAAACCTTTTTGATAAGTTGTTGTTGGTGGACATGTTTTTGTCTTAGATCGGAGATCTCCTGCCATAGTGCCTCATTCTCCCTGAGATACCAAAGACAAACAAAAGCATACAGAATTATTTTAGATTTCTGATCTACTAAATTTTGAATGTGGTGAATCAGTATGTCATAATACATTATCAACAATGATGGAAAACTTTGTCTCCAAATTAACCATCAACCAATTGTTTTCCAAAGCAAAGCAGTAATGAACCAATTCTTTAAACTCTTTTGGTGAAGATTGAAGCACCTTTTCAGCGCTGAGAGTCGGGCGTCCATAGTTTCTTGTTTTCCGTGGACATTCTGGACACTGGCCAGGATCTTGCTCAGATCCTCTTGTCTGATTTTACTCTCCTCTGGACGAGTGTTGGAAACCTGCCATTGATGAAAGAATCTACTTTTACGTTTTAAGTTAGTTTAATAATAAATCATATTTACATAACAACAATGGTTAAAAACTGTACTGGTAATGTTGTTTACAATAGATGAGCAAAGGAAACATTTTACATTTTAGAATTTGTGTGGATTTTGGTTACCATGACTTTAAGACAGGTCGGTGTCGCACGTTCATCGAGTCACCTGATCAGTAATCTCGGATCTAGATGTTTGACAATGCTATAGCCAAACTTCTGGGGGGAGACTGCACAGCGCCTGAAACCAGCAAGTGCGAGGGGTGGAGTTACGCAGGGTTTCCTGTTTTGTTGCGGAGATATTTGTCCGGACTCGGAGAGAAACTCATTCGAAAGTGGCAAGATGGAGGTTTCAGAAGACGATTTTAACAAATGTATTTCTACAGTGGCAAGTCTACTACACAGGTTTGATTTTAAACCTTTACAGATATTTTGTCTAAGGACCTTGGTGTCCGGACAGGATGTTTTAGCTTGTCTTCCCACCGGCTATGAGAAAAGTTTAGTTTATCAATGCTGACCAAGTTTGGGTTTGCCTTGGCCAAAGAGGGATACTGACAATGGGAAGACGATGCTGTCATTTTAGTTATCAGTCCTTTGTTAGCAATTATGGAAGAACAAGTACAATTCCTTAATGGCAAGGGCATACGAGCTGCATATGCGGGACATGACTAAGAAACTGACCGCGAGATCGCTAATGGGATTCCAGTCGATTCCACCCATTCCGTATAACGTGCGCCTACAGATCCCCCTGCCTAGGAACATGATTGGTTGAAACAAATTTGAAGCAAAAGAAAGTGAAAGACCCCATTCACACATATTTGAGCTCATCTGCCATCAGACTTGAGATGTTAATCTGTGAGACTACCTGTTCAGTATTCTCACAAATCAGACTTGAGACTAACATCTCAAGTCTGATGGCAGACTAGCTCAAATCTGGGGGAATGGGCCATTTAATTTTATTTCGCTTCAAATATATTTCGACCACTCATGTTGCTGGGGGCGGGGATCTGTAGACGCAGGGATCTGTAGACGCGCGTTATATGGAATGGGTCTCTACTGGAAACAACCTGACCGGCGGAACCACAACAAACGTGATATGGCCGACCATTAATCTCGGATCCAAAAGAGGACTGATTACTAAAACGATAGCATCATCTTCCCATTTTCGGTATCCCTCCTTGGCCAACAGTGAACGGCTGATACTGCTTCCAGCGATCGGCCCCAAAAATCCTGATCGGAGCACCCTTAATTTAAATAATGTACAACTATAATGAACAAGCGCCCGACCACACGGTGTGTTGCTGGGGTGGGGACCTGCTTCGAAGTTGAAATCATTTAAACTTCTATTTCCAAAATAGAAGAATGTTTTAAGCTGATTTTGTGTGTTTTAAACTTGCCGTGCTCGAGAACACACCGCCGTGTCTCAAGTGAATGCACTTAGGTAGCAGCTGCCACTGCCACGTGACTGCGCTCCTATCAAAATATATAGCAAATATATCGCAAGGAATACTCTTTTGTACTTTATGTGAAATCGGTTTGCTGTGTTAATTTTAGATTGGGCTATGTCGGACCCCAACAGTCCGCAGATGTAAGCGAAGTGGGAAAAACGTAGCCAGAATCACTATTATCTACCATCATAAAGTGATCTCAGCTCGTTCCGAGTGCAAAATATATCAAAAAGCTCTACCTACTAATAATAAAAGGCTGGTAATTAGGTAACTCCAGCTCCAATGTTTTTTCCTTTTCTGGAGATCGGTCATCCAGAATAGTGCGTGTGTGCTTTCTCTTTGCATGCCGAAAGTTTGCACAATGTACAGCAACCTTTTTTGTTTTGTTCTAATTTGAAATACCCCCATATCTTCAAAGCCATATGTCTTAATTGGAACTTAAGTGGGTCGTGTTTCCAATGAGAGCACTCACACCGGTGCCACCATACAGCCACACTATAACTTCCAGTTGTTTCTTATGTGCTATTTAAGGAGACTATTATCGGCCAGTCTCTACTGGCCACTGTAGAAATACATTTGTTAAAATCGTCTTCTGAAACCCCCATCTTGCACTTGCACGAGTTTATCTTTGGAAGGATATATCCGTAACAAAACAGGAAGCACTGAGTAACTCCGCACCTCGCACTTTCTGGTTTCCGGCACTGTGCAGTCTCCCCGCAGAAGTTCGGCTATAGCATTGCCGAACTTCTGGATCCGAGATTAGTAAGCACGCAATTGGCTACAGCGAACACAAACTCGGCAAGCACTAGTAAACTTTTCCCTAAGCTAAAACATATCCGGACACCAACGTTCTTAGAAAAATTGTCCGTAAGGGTTTCACATAAAAACCGTGTAGACTGGCCAGTGTCCAGTGGCCACATTTCTATCGCCTCCACTTGCTGCAACCAGATTGTGTGTGTGTGTGTGGGGGGGGGGGGGGGGGTGTAGCCAGAAGGTTTCACCCATAGAGGGAGTCCATATTTACATCTTATCCTACATTTGTAAAAACATTGTGTATTTAAGTCCAGATTTGGACCAGCATCATTCCATAGCACTACCCACTTCATCACTTTTCATCTCAAATAAGTTGTTTTAGGGTTTGGTTTTCCTTTAAAAAGGCACACATTGCTAGGATATTTTGATGAAGACTGCTTCCTCACCTTCCTCTTGATGTTTTCCAGCAAATCGTCCTGTCCATGTTTGAAGTAAGGGTGTTGGAACTCCACTGGGCCGTCTCTCTCTTGCTTCACAACTCCGGTATCAATGTGCATGACCTTACGGAACCCATCTGCCCACACAAAATATGACAGATTAACAAGAGTTTCGAATAAAGCCAGAGTATGTAGAAGGAAAGGCAAACATACGGGGAGAGAACTGTTGCACCATGTTAACCTGGATTATTATTTAGCCAGCTTGCTCCAGGTGGTTAACAATAATAACAATAGCAATTATATAGCACTCAAAGCGCCTTAAAAAAAGAAATCCACCCAAAGTAATCCTGTCTAAATCTTAGCACGTAGCAAGCAACGTCTTCCATGTGTTCGTTTGTCATGTATGTGGTCAGGAACAGGAGAAACATACACATGTTTAGTTGTCTGATGAAGCTGGCCATATTGTTGTGCTTGAAAAACTTTGGGAGAATCTCTTTGGCAAAACGCTGCTCATCCAAAACAAGGAAACTGTTACCCTCCTAGAAAAAATACAAAATTATTATAATATTTTTTTTACATATGACGTTTAAAAAAAAAAAGCAAACATAAACCTTCACTCACAACCACTAACAACAAAAGAGTACATGATAACCTAAAGAGATTGTATCTGAATAGTTTAGCATTTTTAGACAATAAAATATGTGCAAAAGTTTCTGGTAAATGTTAAGGGCGCAGTTGGACATCATCAGTTAAAACTCGTCCTCTGGGTCCCTTTACTCACTCTATGCTACATCTTTATGGAAGTGTTACTTGATCTCTAGATTGACTCTAAATGAGAGCCACTCGGTAGCTGCTAAACAATGGACGCCAAAAGGTGAGCTAATGAGCTCTGCTAATCGCTTGTTTGAATCGTTCAATAGACATGTTAATAACATGTTAATAACATGTATGTATATATGTGTGGTGTGTTTGTGTGCTTTACTCCTGCTAACACTACTACTGGATGCTAGTCTGTTACCGTTAGCTCCGCTAAAAGCATAGTTCGTAACGTTACCTGACTCCAGCAGATACATTCATTCGTATCTGCGTCCTCAACAAGCGTCCAAAGCTTGGTTAGGAATGCAGGGACGTTAGAGTTATTTTTCATTTTGTCAATTTTTCGTTGAAAGAATTCACCTAAAAAATACGCAATGTTTTCTATCTTTCATGAATGATGACAAGTGGTTGCACTAAGGGAAGTGCAACTTGACTTCCGGTTGGAAGCGGATTGGTCGAACGTTACCGTACGTAATATCCCTCACGTGTAACACCATGTAAATAAAGCCTGGGCTGTGTAGATGTTAAAGCATTATGTGCAACACAATTTGTTTATAGGCAACACAAATCTTTTTCCTTTGGATAGTGGGTTTCACCCGATAATAACAACATGACAGAATTAAAAGATCATATGGGCAAGTTTGATTTCACAGACAATGAAATAACCCCCATCAGACGTTATAACACAACACATATATGTAAAAAAGAACAACAACAACAACAACAACGAATAACCATAGTGTGTGAACTGAGCAATAGCAAACGACCACCTTCTTACAACAGCGTTTTAAAAAACCCGACCAGTACCAGTGTCGGCCACTAGATAGAACCCTCGGTTCGTGACTCCTACAAAATATTTTGGACCGTCCCGACTCCGTTTACCACTTTCCTTATACCTCATTTTGAAAAAATAATAATAATATACATATATACGTTTGTGTGATGATGATAATAATAATAATAATAATAATAATAATAATAATAATAATATCTTGTGGCCTTTAAAAAAAAATATGTTCATGTTTTGATGCACTGATTTGTGAATGAGGTGTTTTGGAAAACGTTGAGATTGTAAGAAAGAACAAAATGTCCTATAACTTTAAAATACTGTAAGGTGAAGAAAAAGACACTGAATCGATCATCTTGGTGGAAAATGCCATAGAAAAGAGTTCAGAGGTTACACTTTAAGTAAAAGCGCTTCCTGGAGGAGCTGTGACTGCTACCGTAGCAGCTAGCTCTCTGTGTGAGACATGAAACGGATGCAGTGACTTTTTGTGCCCATCATTTATTTGTGTCAATTGACAAAGAATTACCCGAAAAATACAATGTTTATTGTATTTTTCGGGTAATTCTTCTCTGAGATCAAGAGAAAATACAAAAAACGTTGCTTCTGGGCTGTGATTTTCGAGAGATGAATGTTTCCAACATTGACCATTGGGTCTTACGTTTAAGCTTGGTAGCCATCAGTGTTGAATGAGGATGACAAGTGAGAGCTAATTGGGTTGGTCTTATTAGTACATCAAAAGACGTCACAAGGTGGTTTAAAATGGTTCTAATTAGGACATTCCTCTGACACAGGGAGATTATGGGGATGGAACAAATGAAACATTAGTGTGTGTGTATATATATGTATATATATATTAGAGGTTTATTTGATACAATCGTCATCTAGAGCCTAATCAGTTTTATATTGAAGAGAATTGAGATTTTTCTGCTACACACACTTCCCAACATATTCCATTTCCCAACAAATATATATTATTAAAAGCTGTCTGTCTGCTTCTAAACTCAGTTAGGGCAATACAGCTCTCAAACAAGGCGGATAGATTATTCATAAATTATTATATTACAAATGATATGTATGATATGTATTTTCAGTTGTGATTAAATTGGATTAAAATGACGAGAAGGTAAGAGGAACGATCAAATAAAGTATGCTGAATTAATGTAATCTTTCATGCATTCATCATAGATGCACAACGCAGGGGGGTCCTGTGTCTCATATAGGTTATAAAACCTATATGCTAATGATAAGAATAGCCTACAATAATAATATTGTAATACAATACAATAAATCAAAAAGCACAGTTTAAGTCTTTGCCTCGCCAGAACAGACGGGGGAGTCCAGAGAAGCAAACTTCTCGACCGCTGCCAAAGATGACCTCTCTTTGGCAGCAGACGACCCTGAAGGTCGTAGAAGGGTGGAGATATGCCTCCGCCAGATCAGCAGGCCCATCAGAAGGATGTTTTGTACCAACACATGCGTGGCTTGCACCATGTTCTGCCTCTGTGTCCGCATCTCGGTACATAATGTACTGGAGAACAATGAGTGGCTCCCATTGGTCAAGGTGGTCCACACTAACATATGGGAAGCTATTGACAACTAATCCACTAATCCATAGAGAAATCCAGTGATCCCAATGAAATCTGTGACCGTACTTGTCTTAATCGATTGTAGTTCTGGAATCCATGTTGCTAAAATATACTGTACATTAACTGAGCAAGATAAGACTCAACACATAGAACTACGGAATCAAATGAGAATAAATGAGAATTGAATTGTAAATGCCATTAAATACTTTCTCTATCTAAATTTTAAATAATTTAGAACATGAGATTGTGAGGCCATTTGTTCATTCAGGGTTACTGCACCAGAAAGTATGAACAAAATAGTCCTTTATCATAGTAACATTATAGTACACAGTTGCTGTGCTGTGTTTGTAAATCATTATGGGAATGGAGATGAAGTAAACAGTGAACAACTATCTCCCCCAACCTGATAAAAACTTGTCAAATGTTGTACAATAACTGCTTAGTGCAGAGGTCGGCAATTAAGTTTGGCAAATTTTTTCCAAGCTATTACGTGGCGGGCCAGAACTAAAAACAACGGCAAATTTAATAAATGCGAGTCGTTCTTATCGTGATAAAGACGCACGTTGCAACGGCACTGCCGTTGCGGTCCGGCCCACGGGGGGGGGTGGTGGTGTTGTATCGGCAGCACCGTTGCGGACCGGCCGACGTGGGGGGGGGGGGGGGGGGGGGGGTTGGGGGGGGGGGGCGGGGGGGGGGGGGGGGGGGGGGGGGGGGGGGGGGGGGTCTATTCGCGATTACAGCGCAGGTTCACAGCTCTAAATTCGATTGTGAGAGGAGTGTTGTCATGGAGATGACGGTACGCTGAGTGTGATCAGGCCAAGGCACAGTACTCGTCCTGTTACAGCCAGTGGAGCAGTCGGACAAGCGGTGGAGAAAGCTGGCTTAATGCATTGTCACCCATTAGTTACTTGCTGGATTGACCTTCAGTGGAGTGTGTGAGTGTGTATTCTGGGAAGGTAAAGAGCTGTGTGAAGACCTCATGCCCATGTCTGCCTCCTTTCACAAGTGGTGAAGTTGGAATGAACTGACATTTTCCATTGGATGCAGAACTTGGACACTTGTTTTATAGTTGTTGCGCTCTCCCATTACTCGATTCATCTAGAAGTCAAACAGAACAAAATGGAACTCAACGAAAAAAGAGAGGATGTTAGGGCTGATCTCAGCAGATTTCTTTTCAGCGGAATGAAAAAAGATGTTTTGGGCCGGCAACGCATGGTTTTAGGCATCCCCAAACTGCCAAGGGATACGTTTTACTGCACTTTAAAACTCATTTCTGATTATATGTAATCGAAAAAGTATGCCTCTTCATATTAATTGGTGCTGTATTTTCAATTCTCTCTCTACCCCCCAGACAGACAGACACACACACACACACACACACACACACACACACACACACACACACACACACACAATTCAAATCAAATGGAAAGTAGTTTAAAAGTGAAACAGTAAAGCACAACTCAATAGGTTTAGACTCTGCTTGTTATTCTCTGTTGACTTTGGTAGTACTTTGAATTAAACATGAATAGTTGTAGGTCTTCAAAATGACAATGAACATAATAATACATTAGAATTAATATTAAGATTTTAAGATATAATTGATGCAGGTCTGGAAAGGGTCTCTCTATACTTCTTCCTGAGCCCCGGCAGAAAGAAAGACAGAGACAGGCAGAACAGAACAAGAAAACAAAAAAGGCTACAGGAGGTTAATTCGATTTATAAGCAGACCATTTCTTGTGAGAAACTGCAATGAACATTTTTGCAATGAAATAGAGTGAGATTTTTGTTTTAAGATGTGCTGTTCATTTTGCCAAAGAGGAGGTGTGTGTGTGTTGTGTGTGTGTGTGTGTGTGTGTGTGTGTTTGATGTGGGAACACAAAATTACTTCCAACCATCAACATGTGAACATCTTTGCTTTTATTTGTCTAACGTCAGACATTCGTGATCCAGAATGCCTGGCTGGCTGTCAATATGTTGTGTCAACGTCACCAGTGGAGTGTTGTTATGAATAGAATGAGGTCAACACTACATTAAAGGTGCTGTAGGTAGGATTCCAGAGTTGTGAAGAGAGAGAGAGCAGAAAAGAGCGAAAGAGAGCGAGATTTTGAAAGTAAACAACCAAAGAACCCTCCATCCCTGCTCCCTCTCTCCTTACGTTTCTCCGCCATTGAGAAGTGTTGCATTCACGCGCCTGTGATTAACAGGCAAGATGGATTCCTCGAACCAATCAGGGAAGAGATGCCCTGATTGGCCAGGGGGCGGTCTAAAATCTAAATGGTCTCAGAGGCAGGCACAGTCAACCAGAACAGATATTCTCTCCAAACATTTCACTCACTAATAGTTGACGGATGGCTAGGCCATTTCTAACTGAGATTACACTCAAATAATAGCTCTTAAATCATAACTACTGCACCTTTAAATGCATAAAAAATACAAAATACAAATACAGGTCATCTTTCATTTAGTTTGACATTAAGACCAACAGAAACTGGTGAGGAGGGCCTGCTCTATTGTTGAACCTGACTGTATGTGTGCTTTGAAGCATAACACATCAAGTTGGGTCCTTAGTCACCACGACCAACAGACGACACAGCCTCCTATGACAAGGACTCTGGCCTTCGCTCCTCACTCTTCACTGCTGCTGTATCTAAAAGTGAAGTATTGTCTTAAAATATGAAGTGAAGTCTTAAAATTTGCTCTTTCTTTCTTCATTGATTTGACTTATATGCGTGCTTGTTGTAAGCACTATAACATATTGTGTTTATGTAGCTAGTTAAATTTGACTTATATGTGTGCTTGTTGTAAGCACTCTAACATATTGTGTTTATATAGCTAGTTAAATTCACAACTTTGGGCCAGAACAAGGGGACACAGTGTGTCTGGCCAATGAAAGACAGCTGAGAAGGGAAATCAATAAACTCTTCATCACCGAGTTAGCGCCATGGCAACATATGCTTTCAGAGTTTCTCTGCCGTCTCCCTGTGAGGAAATGACCGATAGCCAGCTGGCTGTCTTATGCCTCCTTTAAACTTTAGTAGTTTCACATGGCACTGCTGAATCTGCCTATAAACTAGAACATTTGTAGACAAAATGCAAATATATTGTTCTAGTTATTACGGGAACGTAAATTAGAACTGTATACATACTTAATAAAATACACACACACACACACACACACACACACACACACACACACACACACACACACACACACACACACACACACACACACCATCCTGACTAGTCGGCTTTCCGCTTTAAAGGATTCAAGTAATTACATATACACACTACCGTACGCAATAACCCATCAACACTTCCACTTCCATGTGAACGTATGCACACCAGCCCACTACCAGGTGTAATCTGTAGACACACCAGCCCACTACCAAGTGAAATCTGTAGACACACCAGCCCACTACCAAGTGTAATCTGTAGCCCACTACCAAGTGTAATCTGTAGACACACCAGCCCACTACCAAGTGTAATCTGTAGACACACCAGCCCACTACCAAGTGTAATCTGTAGACACACCAGCCCACTACCAGGTGTAATCTGTAGACACACCAGCCCACTACCAAGTGTAATCTGTAGACACACCAGCCCACTACCAAGTGTAATCTGTAGACACACCAGCCCACTACCAAGTGTAATCTGTAGACACACCAGCCCACTACCAGGTGTAATCTACAGGAGTGCAGCTGGCTGTGTTGTCACAACAGATAGAACAGCCAAGCTTTTCATTCTATGACCTTGAGCTCTGTGGCTTTCTGACACACACAGCCTCACATCTGGGCCTTGGTCAGTATCTGTGGCAGACCTGACCAAACTGATTTCTGTGAGACAAAAGTGTTTGTACGTGTGTGTGTGTGTGTGTGTGTGTGTGTGTGTGTGTGTGTGTGTGTGTGTGTGCATGTGTGTAACTTTGATACTGACATATGAACTAGTCTGAGTGGCAGAAAGAAGAGATGTGTCAACATAGAGGATAATAGAGTGATGACTATATGAAAGGGTTAGACACTAAACTGAAACCGGTTTTAGATATGTTTTTAAGCCACAACAGATCAAAGTCACACTTTTCAGCTCATTTATAGTTTTTAATTATTCATATTTAATGTATGTATAATGTAACATCCAAATATAACAAACCTAACTTCCTTTACAGGGGTTATGACAACAACTCTTTGGAATGGGCTGAACAAACAATTATATTTATGATATATGCTTCCCTTCCCCGTAGCTTCCCCCCATGGCTGGGAGGCACCATCCAATAAAATCTCATTCCTCCTATGTTTTGTTCTGCAACGATGAGCTGTTTTACTTGGAAGAACATAATGTACATAATAAACATAAATGTTATTGTATATACTGCACTACAGTGCCAGGTTAGGTATCCTCATGCTCCAGCTGTGATATGAACTGCTTTAAGACATCTTCATAGATGGAGGCTCCTTCCTGTATGCTTGATTGGTATTCATGTAAAACTAATATTGTTGTTTTAAATTCCTATCCGTAAAAGTAGACGTTTTTCCTCCCCTGAAATTCATATGACATGAGGGTGGTGGTAGTCTAGTGGGTAAGGAACAGTGCTTGGTCATGGGTTCGATCCCCGGGTCTGCCACCATTGTACCCCTGAGCAAGGTACTTAACCGTGAGTTGCTCCAGGGGAATGTCCCTGAAATAGTTAAGTACTTGTAAGTTGCTTTGGATAAATGCCCTAAATGTAAAATGTAACAGCTTTTGCAACTTTTTTTGCAACCAAAAAGGATAGAGTGAGAACTTCCCCAGAAAGCCACGGTAGCTCTTTGTCTGCCTTTTCAAAAGACATCTTTTGTAGAGTCACTTAGATATTCTAGACGTTATACTGCCACACACACATACCCCTCACCCCCACACACACACACACACACACACACACACACACACACACACACACACACACATTTTAAGTCAAATGCCTTTATTTTGCTTAAGTTAAAGATACACTGCTAACGCCTAGCATCTCGACTAAATGAAACATGGTCAGAAATCCATCGCTGCAGAAACATTGGTTAAATCAAAGCAAAGAAAGAGGGTGACATGGTGAAAAGACTCTCCAACAGGGTTGGGCTATTCTAATGAAGCAGAGTGAAGTGATAAATAACACAAGTCTTTCTCTTGGTATGTTGAATTGTGAGAACAGAGGAGGGTCTGTTGGTGGACTTCCAGAATTGACTTTCAGACCAAGGAGGGACTCAACATGTTCATATATTGACAATTTAAAGCGAATTTAAATTTTTTTTTTACATAGATGTCATAGCAGTCCAAACAGTGGTGGGGGTTGTAACAGTCCATTAATTTAGACAATTGGAAGTAGGCCTAACACTTGCTCATTTCACTAGATGTGTCTGTGATAATGCACATGCATAAGTAAATATGCAGGGCCCATTTTAAGAGCAAGATCTGTGTTTACCGTTCCATGACACTTGGCCATTCATATGTTGAGGTGTGAAGTTTCTTTTTGATTAGCTGTAGTTTTAGTGCCAAAAACGTGAAGTGATTGCAACTCTGTTTTATTATTTACCACCCTATTTTGTTTCGTAACAACAAATTCAACAAAATAAGTACACATTTGACAAACGTAATTTGAGGAGAAAGTCAATATATGTTTCAACAGCGAAATCTGTTGATCTCAGATTTCACATGTAGGCCTACACAGAAAATGACCCATTGCCTTGTTATTTCCAGCTCAAACCGACCGTTTTCTTCATCCCTGACTAAGTAGTAAGGGACTCCCTTTAATGCACACAGAAATGAAAGGCAAGGAATGTTAATGTTAAACGTATACGCTCCTTTGTGGTGTCCCCTTCGCCACATGTAACAAAGAGGTGGTGATGCGGAAACACTGACAGAAAGTCAGAGTGGAGGAGAGAACATGTGAAAGGGGGAGGGTTAATGGGGCTGAGATACTGGCTGTAATTACACGTTGGCTGTGGGAAATTGGGAGCTTTGTGTGTGTTCGCTTTGTACAATGTTTTGATACATCTAACCAGCAAATGCGCACAACAGCAATCTGAGAACAAGTATGAACATGTAAAGTATGAACATGTAAAGTGTGAACATGTAAAGTATGAACATGTAAAGTGTGAACATGTAAAGTATGAACATGTAAAGTGTGAACATGTACTCTTTTGCTTGAGCTTCAACACTGTGAGTGTTTACGCTCAACCATGTCGCTAGAAGTACAATGTTCACTGTGTGATCACCTGCTGTAAGGCTTGTCTTTTTGAAACAAGCATCTGCATAACAATCTGTTGGTATAGCACATGGGATGTTTAATAGGACATGTCAGTGTTTATGTCGTTTGTTGCCCAACCTGGAAGTTAGCGTCACAATGTTAGCTCCCTCTCCAAAAATGTTTTGGATGATGCCAAAGCTCTGGGAGTAACAAGTTGTATTCAGCATCAGTATTGTAATTGTCATCAGTATTCAGTGTCTTGTTTTAACAGGTCAATCCTTGTGTAAAGAAAATACAACAAAATGTTGTGTGAATGTATAATGCCATCATAGGGGAATAATGGCATACACTACACTTGCCGCCACTTTTTTATTTCTTAAAAAAACAAAAACAAAACTGTCCTGAGCAAAATCTCCCCCTTGGATCCTCGGTCCCTGAATGGGGGGTTTAGTTCCTAAAGGACAGTGTGAAAGTAATGACTGGCTCCCACACTACTCCGCTGTGCTGAAGAATGAACTATAAACACCCTGGGAATGTTAATTAAGCTTCCCTAACCAAACACATTGCACTTGTCATGTAGTGCTTTTGCAAGGGGAGACCACATGCTTCACAGGAACACATGTATTATTTATTTATTATTTTTATTTATTTTTTGGCTGTGACTTTTAGCCATTTGAGTTTAATACTGTCTGCAGTATGATAGTTTAATACTGTCTGCAGTATGAGAGTTTAATACTGTCTGCAGTATGAGAGTTAAATACCGTCTGCAGTATGAGAGTTTAATACCGTCTGCAGTATGAGAGTTTAATACCGTCTGCAGTATGAGAGTTTAATACTGTCTGCAGTATGATAGGTCAGAAGAAGTTGACTAAAGTGGAGATCGCAGGACAGAGTTTGCACCATGATTATGCACACTATATATATATATATATATATATATATATATATGTATACTATGTATAC
>OOFB01011231.1:12643-27412 GCA_900323305.1 Trachyrincus murrayi | reverse complement strand
CTCTTGTTGCCTTTCTTTGGAGATTCTTTGCAGACTCCATTTCAAGTAAATACCATGAATTCTCGTAGTGACACTCGCAACACCCGTTCCACATTTCACCCATTTCCGCTGTCTTTATCACAAGAAACCATGTAACAATTGTATCCATTTGAACGTACATAAAATAACTACAGCTCACTGAGCTACAGCTTTTGTAGCCGTATTAAGAAACGTTCCTGTCATTACCGACATGGAGTGTGATGAGCGAGGGCCTAATGAGGCAGCACACAGACTTGTGTGAGCGTTTTCATTTTTTTGCCTGGATGTGGTTTCACGGGGCATACATCTGCTCCTTCAAAACATGTCAAACATTATCCACATTAATTACAGCATGGGCTTGGGTGATTGTGGACTTCCTCAAAGCCTAATCCTCGGTAGCCATGGTAAAAATAAATATTCAGGCACCGATGTTATTTATTTCTGTGTCATTACCATTACCTCAGCGCTGATGCCACCATGCCCGTTCGACCCGAACGAGCGAGGGGAAAAGATGATTGTTTGAACAGATTCTGGTGAAATCAATCAATCAATTAAAAAATCTAAAAAGCAAAAATGGTCTTCTTTCATGAAGGTAGACATGTCCTGACCTGAACTTCAGTTAAAGATCATTTTGGTGCCAGAGGTAAGGCAATAATAAAAGTAATTCAGATATGAATAGCTGTGAAAATATGAATGCTGACGTCTGGGCCTTCCAGACTTTATTCCTGGTGTTGATGTCACAGGATGAGACAAATGATGCAATCTCACACACAAGAACTTTCTGATAGGAGACACATTCTGTGCTTGACTTGAACCTCCTGCTACAGAGTCTCCTAATTTAAGTTTCATCACAATTTGTATCATTGATTACAACTACCACCTAACAATGCTGTATTGTAGTCCACATGGAGAACCAATATAGAAATACTGCGTTCTATGTAATGATCATAATTTGGCCCTGAGTGTGAATGTTTACATCAACTGTCAAATGTTGTGCTCTTGGCCGTATTAAAGGGGGCAAACTTAAATAGTGCCAAAGGTGTAAGGAGTTTAGATTTAGATGCGTTTTGAAAGTTGGCCATGGGGCGACCCTAAAGTCCTCACTAGAGATTGACGGCCGTCTGGTTTTCCTATATCGCGGTGTCGGGTGTCTCTCGTTTGGGGCACAGAATTGGTTGGTTGCCTGCTACTATTATTGCTATGATTTTAGTTGGAGCACGCTGTTGGTGCGATTTCTACTTCACCTCAGCACTGCAGCTGTTGTGGGACTGTATTGAGTTTAAAGATACAACTTGGAATTGGATCATTTGGGCATGGTGACAGTTTAGAGTTCGTTGGTCACATTCAAGTGTTGCCTTGTCTCCGTTTGTTTTCTTTCATGTGCCTTGCTCCCCTGCCATACACACACACACACACTCATATAGTTGTGCACATTTCACCTAATTACTGTGCGCTGTTTACTCTTGTCATTTTTCAACACTACCTGTCAACGTCTCTCGTAACCACACCTTATACAAATTGTGAGTGTGAGTGAGTTTGGTGTTCTCCTGTCCATATCATGTTTTCACCACAAGCAAACTGCACTTAAATTTCCTTGGAATTGGCCGTAGTCCGGTTAAGGCTCAGCAATGCTCAATTCTCCGTTCATATACATCATTCATACTAGTCCAGTCCAACCGTGTGTGTGTGTGTGTGTGTGTGTGTGTGTGTGAGTGTGAGTGTACTAACCGTAACCCTAACCCTAACGCGTCTGTGTGTCTCTGATCATGTGTGTCTCTGATCATGTGTGTGTGTGTGTGTGTGTGTGTATTGTAGTGACTGTAATGATGAGGGCTCTATGATGGATGCGGTGCCTGCAGAAGTCAGCTGGAGTTGACCTCTCTCACCTGCAACTTTGAATGCTCTAAAAAAACCTGTGGAATACTTGAAGAATGCACTCTACTTATTAGACCGAATAATAAGTAGAGTGCATATGAAGACCATTAGAATTACTGATACGAAAAAGATGTAGACTACATCTGCACCCAAACAACAACAGCTGCTAAACATTACAAGAATCAGGCCAGATGAAATCCTAAGGAAAATTGCTAATTCATGCAAGAACAATGCCTTTAGTTTTTTTTTTCTCTTTTACTTGAACAAGACAAGATTTCTTATGCGATACGTCTGAATGATGGCTCCCTTGGAGGCTTTTATCGGCTCCCATGACTCTGAGGTAAACATTGGGAGCTGTTTTATGTGCTCTATCACATCGAGTCAAATAAAACCTTGCATTGACGTTTATACGGACCGCACTGACCTGGCCATGGCGTACCACTACAAAGACTTGTGCAGAACCACGGCACGGCACAATTATGTTCCAAGAGCTGCCGTTCCCCCTTCTGAGGAAAAACATATTGTTGGAAAATGGTGGTACATGCGATGGCTATAAGGACGATGAACGCATGTTTGTTGTGGATGTGTTGTTTTCTGAGTTCCATAGGGAACTCAGAATGGATGTGGATGGATGTGTATGTGGGATGTGTGTGTATGTGTGATGTGTATATGTGGTGTGTATGTGGGATGTGTATGTGTGGTGTGTATGTGTGGTGTGTATGTGTGGTGTGTATGTAGGATGTGTATGTGTGGTGTGTATGTGTGGTGTGTATGTGTGATGTGTATGTGTGGTGTGTATGTGTGGTGTGTATGTGTGGTGTGTATGTGGTGTGTATGTGTGGTGTGTGCATGCCTGTGTCGGTGTGCATGCCTGTGTCGGTGTGGGGTATGTCAGTTGTGTAAAAGCAGCGATGGCTGACCTTTTTAAAGCTCTCCATGGGACAGTGTGTTTGACCAAGGTCCCTGGGGCCGCAGGGTATGTACATGAGTGAAGTTCACGTGTCACAGGAGGTAATTGACATCTGGCTTGTTTTCTGAACGGATCTTGCAGAATGTAGATGGTCCCGGCTTGCTCTCATCGGTGTGAATCTTCTTCACTCCTGTCAAGGATGTTGAGGGGTTCTGACACCGGGTCAGCTTCCCCGTGACCTTGTGTGACCTTTGGGGTATAATTGAATAGTCCTGTATTTCTCTGAGTGTAAATCCTGTGTATTTTTTGTTGATGCTGAATAGTCATACGTAATTATTGTTGATGTTTCATTTTGGCAGGTTATTAGTTGGGGCACCCAATGAAATGAATGGGCCGTATCAGACGGGGGATATTTACAAGTGTCCACTGAGCAAGAAAAACAATGGAAACAGCTGTTCCAAGCTGAACCTAGGTACAGTATCACAACACTCACACTCAAATCAATAGGCATTTGTACATTGTAATAATATGAAATACCATTACCAATACCACAATCATTTTTCACATTTCCCCCTCATTTTAAGTGTCCTTTCATCTGCATGCATTTGATCAGCGTCTGTGTCTGCCATCTGTGCGTTTGTGTTTTTGTGAGTGCATATTTGTGTCTGCACAAATATGCACTCACATGTGCCTGTTTGTGATTGGTTGCTTAATTGTCTGCCTGCATTTTCACTTCTGCATCCAATTTAACGCATTATGGTGAGACCAAAAATCTGCGGGGCGTACCATTCATTCCGACATTTTACCACCGTTTTCCAGGTTTATACTTCGACATGTGTGTTCTACCGCATCGCACCACCGCATGCACCATCATGTGTGCCACACATGTGCACCACATATTGGTAGAGACACATACTGTTATGTCAAGTAAACCATGGGATCTAAGGGTGTTGGGTTTGATCTGGAACAAATCACAGACCCAATCGGAGGAAGCATGTTTTGCAGAGGGATGACACGGCATGCTGTTGTTTTCCCTTTAAGGAAGGATATCTCTGACCAACGTATCGGAGCGAAAGGACAAGATGAGGCTGGGCATGACGCTCACGTCCAACCCCAAAGACAACAGCTTTGTGGTGAGTGCTCTTTTGCTTTTTCTTTAACGAGCCCAAGGTGGTTGAATGTTCTCTTAATGGAGCAGACTGTTTTATTTCATGGCTTTAATAGTAAGCAGACATGTTCAACCCAAGGGGCCCAGTAGTCTTCTAACCTCAAGATATACTGTGAGCTAGGGCTGAGAGACCAATACAGCATGCCTCTTAATAATGGACTACTGGGGCTGCTGGGGGGACCTCACCAGACGATATTACAATGGCTTTTGAGTGCCGATGCGATTGCGATGTATTGCGATTCTGTAAATACTGCAATGCGATATTACAATCTTTTTGTGCGATTTTATCTTTTGTGTGGTTTAACGTATGGGTTTAATATTGGGTTCAGGTTCTACAGGTCCGTCATTGTTTTTTAAATGAACGTGGATGAACAGAACAGACCATAGTTGATACCAATTGACTCGAGGCGAATACACTATAGGACAGTACTATTCAGAATCAGAATCAGAATCAGAAAGCTTTTTAATGCCAGGCAACCCTTAGGGTCACGAGGAATGTGGTTAGGGCGTGGGTTGCAGACAATAAACATAGAACATAAGAGCATAAAACATGGAAACATAAGAACAAAGACATAAAACAACACACTAAGCAATAAAACACTGAATAAAGATATAAACGGAATCTATAAAATATCAAATGTAAACAGTAAATAGTAAAGTGGAGATGTGCAAAAATTGTGCGGTGTATAAGAATAAGAATGTTATTATCTGTACAGGAGGGAAGGTGGGCGTTAATGTAACGCATTGAGTCTGATGGGGGAGACAATACGTTAATGTAACGTATAGTGTCTGTGGGGGAGGGGGGGGGGGGGGGATAGGGGTCCGTGCTTAAAAGGGGGGGGGGATAAGGGTCCATGTCAGTGGGGGGTACGGCGGGCTGTGTTTATGAGGGCAGTTGCGGACGGGAAGAAACTGTTCTTGTGGCGAGAGGTTTTTGGTCCTGATGGACCGCAGCCTCCTGCCAGAGGGGAGTGACTCGAAAGTCCACTAAGATAACCAATGTTTCTGGCAACAACAAAAAAAAGTTTTGTGTCAATCAGTTTTTTAGTCAAGCTAGTATTGCGAAAGCAAAGAATCACGATACTCACATGAATCGTTTATTTCCACCATCCCCATACAACACATATTTGATCGTTTGCAGGCTTGTGGGCCGCTGTGGTCCTACGAGTGTGGCAGTTCCTACTACAGCACCGGGATCTGTTCCAGAGTCAACTCAAGCTTCAAGTTCTCCAGAACCATCGCTCCGGCCTTTCAAAGTAAGACCAAAGTCTTGTATTCTTTCTGTTTTTCTGTTGTGTCGACAAACATGATTTTATGATTGTTTTGATACAAAACTGTACTCCGGGCCATGTTCCATCTCAATATGCTTCCCATTCAGGATGTGAGACCTTCATGGACATCATGATCGTTCTTGATGGCTCCAACTCCATCTACCCCTGGTATGAAGTGCAGGCCTTTCTCATCAACATCCTGCAAAAGTTCTACATTGGACCGGGACAAATACAGGTGTGTGTGTGTGTGTGTGTGTGTGTGTGAGAAAGGATTTCCCCCATTGGAAGTTCATACTAGTCCAGTCCAAACAAACTTCAATTTTGTGTGTGTGTGTGTGTGTGTGTTTGCCCGTGTGTGTTGTGTTTTGGGTTGCAGGTCAAATGCACTTATATTTCAAGTTTTGTGCCTATGTGGTACGATGGGATGATTTCATAACACAAAAATCTTTTGAATAGAAAGCGAGAGAGTCACTTCGTGGCCGGTGTTTCTCTTCCATCAGGTTGGAGTTGTGCAGTATGGGGAGAAGGTGGTGCACGAGTTCCACCTGAGCGACTACCAGTCGGTGGAGGAGGTGGTGAAGAGGGCGCGCAGGATTGAACAGCGTGGAGGGGAGGAGACTAACACGGCTCTCGGCATCAAAGTGGCACGGTAGGACCTTCTCCAGCCCCCACAACCCCCTGCTCAGCCCCCACAATCCCCTGCTAAATACCCACAATCCCCTGCTCCACACCCACATTAACACTCCCCTGCTCAACACCCACAACCCCCTGCTCAGCCCCCACAATCCCTTGCTCAATACCCACAATCCCCTGCTCAGCCCCCACAACCCCCTGCTCCACACCCACAACCCCCTGCTCCACACCCACATTAACAACCCCCTGCTCCACACCCACAATCCCCTGCTTCACACCCACATTAACAACCCCCTGCTCAACACCCACATTAACACCCATTCATATGAGATTCATCAGAGTCTATCATATGTACATGTGTATATGTACATGTATATGTACATGTGTATATGTACATGTATATACATCATATATATCTATATGTATATATATATATATATATAATGAATAAACATATAATGAATAAACATAGATATGACTCACTGCAGTCAACAGTAGACAGCATTCATAACAGAACTTGTTTGTTCTAATTTAAGGAAATCTTAAATAGAACTATAAAAAATTATAAGCATTATATTTTTCCAACATCAAAGTTGCAAGCCATTTTATAAGATCCCTTCATAATTTGCAGTGCTTTCATAGTTTGTGGACAATTTGGGAGATAATTTCCCAGACCAGATGCTTGACTTCCCATTGGGTTACTTTTAGTAGCGGGGCTCTGGGGGAGCAGACTGTTGTCGTAAACCAGGGTTTGCTGGGTGATTTAGGAGTTGTTTGAAGTACATTTCCCAAACATCTCAAACTACGGACAACAGACCCTTATTTTGAAGTTAGTTGAGATATCTACAACTTCCAGTTTGAACTTTTAAATTAAATTAAACATTTCTACAGCTCGGAGGGATTCAAACAAGGAGGCCGTCGAGGTGCGAAGAAGGTGATGATCGTGATAACAGATGGAGAGTCTCACGACAGCCCAGACCTCCAGCAGGTCATCGAAGACTGCGAGAAGGATGGCATCACTCGCTACGCAATTGCTGTAAGTGTTGTTCCATTCACTGGTGTTGTTCTAATGAGACGCTACCAGATTCACTGGTGTTGTTCTAATGAGACGCTACCAGATTCACTGGTGTTGTTCTAATGAGACGCTACCAGCTAAACTGGACCTCACTGGTGTTGTTCTAATGAGACACTACCAGCTAAACTGAACCTTTTGAGGGTCACCAACACTAGAATTAAACCAGGGGACCGTCATTTGTTGCATTGCACCTTTTGTTTCTGATTGGTTCAAATGGACACCAAGTGACTGGCAACAAATGTGATTGGTTCACAAGCCTAACTCCAGCTCTAACCCAGTGAACACAGTTAGGTTGTGTCCAGCAGGGGACTTGACGTCTGGTTATTCTGCTCAGTGTTCTGAGCAGAGTACTGTTCACTAAACCAACCGGAAAAGGTTGACCTGAGCCAAATTCAAAGCTAAAGCGCAGTAGAAGCTGTAGCTGCTCCAGACCACAGTTGATGCGTGCCACTCGGTACGGTTAATGAAATTCTCCATCCAAGCCGGTGGTGCAGTTGTGTGATTGGCATCTAATTGCTGAAGTCATTTGGTTGGTGAAGTCATTTGGAATTGTTGACCATGCTGACATGATGCCCTGGCCCTAAACACAGCAATAGTCTTCAAATACTAACAAAATACTTAATGTGATCGGCTTGAAGTAAACATTGCTGATGGCATAGATGTGTTATATTCATTGGAATTCACATCAGTTTTTTTTTAATAGGTTCTTGGCTACTACAATCGTCGAGGAATCAATCCTGAAGCCTTTCTCAATGAAATCAAATACATTGCGAGTGACCCGGACGACAAACATTTCTTTAATGTAACGGATGAGTCGGCTTTAAAGGATATCGTGGACGCCCTCGGAGAACGCATCTTCAGTTTAGAAGGTATTTGCAAAGACTTTCCATTGATGTTTCTTGGAAATAAAGCCTACAATTTAATGAAGCACTATAAGCAATATAAAGGCTTAGTTCATATGCCCTTGCGCTGTCATTATGAGTCTGCATGAGTGTGGGGAAAGCTTGTTGTTCATGGGTTCTGCTAAACTTCCAAACCTGTTGGGTTTCCTCAGGGACCAGTAAAAATGGGACTGCGTTTGGTCTCCAGATGTCCCAGGCTGGCTTCTCCTCTCACAACATTGAGGTAATGTTCACATCTGGCACCACATCCCCACATACCAACTGTCAATAAAGCACGACATACAACGTCCTCCATACCTTTTTCTGGCCTTTCTACTTTTCCACATTTTCTCTCTCCTCACGGCAATATTGTGATTCATCTCTCTCTCTCTCTCTCTCTCTCTCTCTCTCTCTCTCTCTCTCTCTATCTCCCTCTCTCTGGCTGTGTGGCGTGGGAGGCCTTCAGGTCATGCTGATTTCAGAGCCCCCTGGCAGTAGAGCCAGCGCTGTATTTTCCACATCAGCCACCCAACAAAGAGGAACAAGATACAGTGGGATCCCCAGGGAGAGGCACATTAGCCAGGGGTTGAGACAAGCTTGAGACAAGCTTGAGACAGCGGCCCATTAGACAATCCCATTGTGAAATTTTTTTTGCTTCCCAGACTATAGATGGCTCCTCCTGTCCCACTCCCTCCTCCTTAGCTCTACGATGCTTTGATGCTATCCCAGAGTGGCTGTGGGCAGGTGTGTTGGCCTAGAGCGGTGACACATCTGGAACAAAGGAATATGGCGGGGACACACTACAGTACACACAGTGTACTTCTCCCACTAATCCCTCATGTTTTATGACCACCCCCCCTCACCCTCATAATCCACAGTTGGCACTTAACGCTGATGCAACAGCTTTGATACACAGTGCTACTCGTCTAGGGAGCAATAAAGATATTTGGTCCTTCAGACCAAAAACAATAAAAACAGACCAGAGGCTGCAGCTGGGTGGCAGGGGGTTCTGGAAACTCTGTCCTCAAGGCTCCATTCCAGGGACGGCGCTGAAGAAACTGTGTGTCAACCCGCGTGTTGAGAGCAGGATCAATTGTTTTTCAGTGGGACATTTTTTTTTGGGTCTTAAATGAGAAAAGCATCACAGAGGCCAGATGGCTTTGTTGAACGTGACGTGTGCCAACTTTGGAATATTGCTTATGTCATGTATATCCGGATGTGGCGTGTGTCTTAGCAATGCCTTTATGTACCGTTTATTATACTCACTGCACCTCAAGAATAGTGTTGAACACTAGCTTCTGGTCATACATGCGGCCTCCTGATTTTATAGAGCTTTGATTCTTTCATTTACCATAGTCTTCACGTAGTCTTCACGTTGAGCATGACTTACAATGAGTTACGGGGTGTATCCTGCGTGCATTTCATTATGCTCATTCATGTTTCTAGGACTAGCTATTATCTCCCTGCACTGAGGTCAAGTCGGCATGCGGAAATGCCATTCAACCACGATTATGGCCTGTTTGGAAATAATGACTGAACCAAAACAAGCCAGGACATATTGTAGAATTGCTACGTTACCTAAAATGGCAAGAGAACTGCTATATAATGTTGTTTTGGAAGTTGATTCAATTACCATAGTGACCATTTGCGCCATTTGAGAACCACAAAACCTAACATTGCTGACTTTGACGTTGTGCTAGTGCGAGTTTGGTAAGAAGGCTTTTCCATTTCTTGAGAAAGAATAACAAGTGATTCCACATATGCTAACATTGGAAAATACTTTCTCTGCATATTGTGAACAGCAGAAAACCGAGCCTATTAGGGACCTTTTAAATTTTATTTTCATGGATTCAAAGTGGCGTGAATCAAGCAAACCACGTTAGAAATTCCGTTCTCCATCTCCTCCAGTAGGAAATTATTTACCAAACTAATAAAGTATTAACTTTAGGAAACTCAAGTTAATGCTTCTCATGAGGTTCATATATTTGCCTCTGATTGTTTACAAATGTTTTCTTTCTGTCTGTTGGTTCAGCCCGTCTGCTATTATCTACTTCATCATGCCATTGTTGTTTAAACACATTTTGGAAAAGGTTGAAAGTCAGAGGCATTAAAATGTGTTTGTTGTGGATACATAAAGTTAGGTTCCGTGTCATTTACTGCTTTTAAAGCGAAGGCTGTGCAGCGAATGGGCCATATAATTCAGCCAACTCAGACACATGCCCGGGTCACATGGTAGCAGCATCATGTGCATTGGACTGGTTGGCTCTTCTCCAACGTGTGGAGACCAGGTGGAATTTTGCCAATCAAAGTTTTAATGTTAACAATCCAGGGATAATTACTTTCTCTGTTGCTTTTTGTTATTCTCATGATAGTCTTCGACGACAATACCTTTTAGATCCCTGTCTGTTGTTTTATAAAATCACGATTACAAAAAAAAAACAATATAGCAATAACGCCGCACTTTTCCAAGATGACTTACATACAGTGCATGCAGGTATATGGAGGCACAGCAACCCATGGACGAGCTGTGTTATCTTAACACAATGTAGTGGTAGCCTTTCATCCGTCCCTTACCCCGCAGGACGGGATCGTGGTGGGAGCCGTGGGGGCCTATGACTGGAACGGAGCCGTGCTGAAGGAGACCCGGCAGGGGAAGGTGATCCCACCAAAGTCCTCCTACACCCAGGAGTTCCCTGAAGAGCTCAAGAACCACGGGGCCTACCTGGGTGAGTCGAAGGATTGTCCACCAGGTCCAGTTAGACTATATCATGTGCTAATAAAGAAGAGGTAGAGGTTGTGGGACTGCCTAAAGCCGTGAACACATGAGGAGCTTTCAGCCACGGCGTTGCCAATGTATTCCTATGGAGTTGAGTGTTGGAACTAGCATTGACGCTACCCTGGGCGTAGCGGACAGCTCGGATTCTCCACCTTGGCACTGTGAACTCAAAGTTCAAACAATTTCAACTTTGACCCCGGTTGACGCGAGATGAAATGCCCACAAAGGCGACGGCAAAGCCTGCGGTCTGCAGAACCGCCATCCAAACCCAGCTTCGCCAGATAGAAGAGCTTCACTGGAAGGGCTTCTATCAGTCATGAAGGAAATCAGTCATGATAGCACCAATGCGAAATATAACTGTGTGTTCTGTCTATTATATACACTAGGCCTATATTAAGTAGGTCACATATATTAAATGTCCCTCAAACGAATACACTGCACTGAATCTGGAACACTGTGCGTTCTTGTGTCTGAGACGCACCACCATGCATGCAGTGTGGAGTTCTCAACAGCTTGATTCGTTATTATTCATTCGTTCCTATAACTATATAATTAAAAAGGTTAATGAAGGTTTAGATAGAAGCGCACCGCAGTGATTTTAGTTTGACGATATTCCAGATTAGTCTTGTTCTATTGACAATATTTCACACTATTAGATCACTGATATTTATATTCAACACGTTTTTTGCCTAACATCAAGGACATCGTGTGGCACTCTGGGAAATATAAACATTGTCCAATGTGTAAACAAGACTAATCTGAAATAAATCGGCTCTAAATGGACTATGTTCCATCTGCTGCCATTTTCTCTTTCCTGTGTTGGTGGGAACGTGTGGCGGTGGCTGGCAGCAGGGCTGTGGTTCAGCACCAGCTGACCTAGCTGAAAGCCATTTCTATTAAGCCTCCCACCTCCTCGTCGCTGCTTCCAACCACATCTCAACCCCATCCCAAAGCTCTGCTCTTACCATCAGGAGCCTCTAGTCTTGGAAGCAGTTCTAGACGGTGCAAGGGCATGCGTTTTAAAATGCATGATTTTTTATGATGATGATGATGTGGTTGGTGGCTGGTTTAAGCAGCCTCACCTGGCCTGCAACAGTCCTCAGTAGGGGCATTCTCCTGAAAGCTACTGTAGGTAAGATTTGAGAGTTGTAAAGAGAGAGAGAGAGCGGAAGAGAGATAGCCGACTGATGACTATGCCATTTCAAACAGATTACACTCAACTTATAGCTCATAAATCTTACCTACAGCATCTTTAACGTGTAGATTAATCAATATAATAGTGATACCGTGACACCCCTGCTGTGCTGATGATTACGTGCAGATGTTTCTGTGTACCACTGCTGGAAAGTGTAAGCTATGTTCCTCCTGTCTGTTTTTATATATATTATATATATAAATGTGTGGTAATGTGTTATTCCTCAGCTTTAGAATGACATTCTGCTTTGGGGAGTACTTTCATAATCAAAGTATAATATATTTGGCAGTTACCAATGACATATTTATGCATATGTACGTTGGGGTCAAAGGTTACACTGTTCCTTGAGTACCATGAGAATGGCGCTTTAAATCACTTTGACATGTGAGTGGAAACACCAACCTTTTTAGTGTTAAATAAATATACCATTAAATATGTATTTACATTTTTGGCTAATTGCTTTCATTTTAATTATATTAAAGTTGTAGATTGTAGGTATTGAGCTATACACGTTCCCTCCATCCAAGCAGAGAAGTATGGAGGGGTATTATAGGGCCTGGCAAAGAAATACAGAGAATAAACCCGCAAATACCTATCCCGTAAATTATGGTAATTGTACCATCATCCATAAAAAAATGCTTTTAAAATGTCCGTAGAGTGTTAGTTATGGTAGGATTAAAGTGTGTTTCCCTGTGGCGCCAGGTTACGCAGTAACATCGGTGGTTTCGGCCAGAAGTGGTCGTCTGCTTGTTGCTGGAGCCCCACGCTTCAACCACACTGGCAAAGTCATCATCTTCACCCTGAAGAATACCGGAAACCTCACCATTCTGCATTCACTTAAAGGGCAGCAGGTATACTCTACATCCTTTTGATTTTATACACTGTACTAAGTGTTTCTCCAGCAACCTTGTACTTACTTACAATGCAGTGAATTCTCCGTGAGGAAATATGAATACGGTTTTCACCGATGTTTCACCGCTGTTACATCTTTGTGATCCTTGTGTTAGCAGTAAGCTAACAACCGCTCTATGCCAATAGGTTCCACTGCCACAGCACTGGGTTGAGGTACTTATGAGGTCTTTAGTGTCTGAGTCAGTTTAATACGTGACATTGGGGAATATTCAGATTCAGGGAATATTCGGACTCTGTCTGTCTATGTCTATTCTCTAAGAGAATAGAACCGTAGTCCAGTAGTTCCCATTTTTAATGACTGTACCTCAAATAAATGAATTTTGGTTAACCCCTTCTCCTCTCCTGCGCAGAACTAACATTAACCAATACATAAACTTAACCATTTCTTTTTTCCTAAAGTCAAACATGTTGAAGTGTGTACCTCAACATAAAAATGTTTACTCTCACTCTCTCAAATAACAAAAATACCGACGACCCAACTCGGTCACTTCTAACACATAGCGTAACGTAAAATAAAAGGTAAAATCATTTGTAGTCAAAACGTAGTTAACCTTCTTGTTCTCACAACTCCACATGTGTATCGTGTCCCGTTAGCAATATAATTTTTCCTAGGAATGGCGAAGGCAAGTCCTGCCCTACTGTGCTGTGATTGGCTAGTACTCGTTACTGCGAAACTCTCGCACATGCGCACTTGATTCAGCACAGACTGCACCATGGATGGCAGATCTGGGGAGCCGCTTCTAAATATTCTTGTGTCGCCGAGGTTGAATCGCTCCCTAACCTTAACCAAGTGGTTAATGTAACCATGGTGACAAAGGCCCCTAACCTCAATAAAGTAGTAATGCAAATTTGCGCAGCATCATCTGATATTATTGTATTCCAGAATACAATAACAGTGTTCTTGCTTGGCTGGCGTGCATGAAATGTCAGACGCCGCTGTGTGTTCATAACACTGCCGCTACTCTGACAAGTCACGAATGTAGCCTACAGGAAAAGATTTTCACAATTCATTTTAATGAGTGCATTATGACCAGACTGGGGCTATGGGCTACAGAAGTCGATGTCCACTCTCCACCAGGTCTTGATTAACTCCATAACTAAATAATGCAAATTCGTGCAGGCTCAATGGTCTCCCAGTATTAACAAATATTATTGTATTCCAGAATAAAATAACAGTGTTTCTGCGTTACTCCCATACTTTGAATGACGTGTTTGTCTACTTAGAACACAATGCTGAAAACTATGAAAGACAAAGTACCATACAAAACCTCAGGGAAGGTCCACATGGGACAACAACAGGGCCACCGTGGATTTACTCAATTACTCCACGTCAATTACTCTACGTCATCACCAATAGTGATGACAACACTGCTCACTTTGTAGGTTTGTTGGTGTTGAGATCTCTAACCTTCTGTCCAACAGTATGTTCAGCTATGGCAAATAACACAAATGTTTCATGTTGTAAAGCAAAGCCAGAGGACAGATTACTAACGAATGAATGCATGTATAATGATCAACTATTTATATTAGCCACAGTGACTTAGATACGTCCTGATTTCTGACAAGAGGAACAGGTGACGGATAGGAGGGTTTTACAGACAAGCATGAACAGTGAGTAGCTGTGTATATGTTTGTAAGAGGAACTAGATACAGTTATGTGTACAAAAAGTACAAACACATACGTATATGTTTATAAGAGGAACTAGATACAGTTATGTGTACAAAAAGCACAAACAGTTACAGGTTTGTAAGAGGAACTAGATACAGTTATGTACAAACATAGGGAGGGTGGGGGAGGATGAGGTGCACTGGAGGAGAGTGTCCCACCTCTGGGGAGGGTGGAGGTTGCGGGTAGATGATGAGGTGCACTGGAGGAGAGTGTCCGGCCTCTGGGGAGGGTGGAGGTTGGGGGTAGAGGATGAGGTGCACTGGAGGAGAGTGTCCGGCCTCTGGGGAGGGTGGAGGTTGACGGTAGAGGATGAGGTGCACTGGAGGAGAGCGTCCGGCCTCTGGGGAGGGTGGAGGTTGACGGTAGAGGATGAGGTGCACTGGAGG
>OOFB01011227.1:17997-39560 GCA_900323305.1 Trachyrincus murrayi | reverse complement strand
CTTGCACACATAGTCAAGGGCCCCTGTTCGCATAGGTTGTCGGGACTGCTGTCGAATGCCACGATTTCGATAATATCACACACACACACACATATGCCGGCACACACACACACGCTGTATATACTGTATATAACCACATCTATTCGTACTCTGTTACACGGGCGGTGGCTCTGCCCTACCCCAAAATTCCTTGTAAACCCTAAAGGGTATAATCTGTGTGTGCGTTTAGTGTTCATTTGTGTGTTTGCCAGTGTACATGTTTGTACGTGCCTCTCCGTTACTAAATCCAGCTAAAAATAACTCACCGTTATTTTGGGATGTATGTGCGTAGGGGTACAATAAAACATTCTTGGGTGTGTTACATGGTGTTCCCATTCCTCAAGCGGAACAGGAAGTTGGTATTACAGGGCAAAGTAGGGAAGAGTTATACGAGTTATTATGGCTGAGCTGAGAGGGATAGATGATGGTGTATAGCTCTTTTTTGTCATGACTCATGTGTTTTTTGTATAGAGACTTTCACTTCATTCAACAAGAAGTCCTTCATCATCACTAGCTTTGTCTTGATTCATATTTTGTTGTTGGTTGTTCAGACAGTATGCAGAAGAAGATGCACGCAGATCTCTGCTGACAACGCAGCGCTGCAGACCTGTTGTGTCCACCATGGTGTTACCCTAGCTGTTATACTCATCAACATGACTGTGAATAAGCCAGCCTGCACAGGCCCTTTGCCAGTGAGTCTGGGCGCCTTCCACTGGACTAGAAATAGTAAACAATTACAACCCCTGGGTGCCATCCATAGCTCCATCATAGCGCCCAGCGCTATCATTACCCAGCCTCCCCCCCGGTGCCATGCAGACTCTCCTCAACACCACTTAGCCAAAGAGCCTCCACACAATGGGAGCTCAATTTCAACAATCTATTCCAATATTTCAATATATCAATGTCAGAATTGTAATCACAGTCATTTGTGAGTCATTCAAATGGTTTTTCGTTTATCTACAGTTAAGTTATATGTAGTTGTAATGTGTGATAATATATATGATTTAATATACCTCAGAGACACATCTCTGAGGATGTCAGTGGAGCTAGTCACTCCTGTGGCTCTATAAATATATATATATTATATATCTCCTGTTTTATTAGCATAAAGGTATTGCCAAGAAATGTAAAATTAAATCCCATGGAGATAAAACTGAGTAGAACTTACAACACACACACACACACACACACACACACACACCATGTATGTATCAGGTCAAAGCATGACCCTCTAGCACTATAGGATTCTGCTAATGGACTGTGCTGATGGAGAAACCACACAGACAGTGTGTGTGTGTGTGTGTGTGTGTGTGTGTGTGTGTGTGTGTGTGTAGTGCTTTTGAGTAATTCAAAAGCCAGTGTATGTGGCCTCCTTTCCACCACTGGCCTACAAGGCTGGTTCTACACAGGAAAGTGCTCAGCATAGCAAAATATCTCCTCAGGTCTCTTCTCCCCTCTACTGTGGTTCCTTCTTTACACTCCTTTTCCAAACGCATATTTACACTCTCTCTTTCAGTCGGCCCTGGGCCCTATTTCAAGAAGCTGGATTTCCTGGTTAACCGGATATGGCAAGTCAGAATTCAGGGAATGGCTTATAGACTAATCTCAGTTCAGTTACCATGGCGACTCATGCTGTGAGCCTAACCTGGAGCAAGCCTGGTACATAGCAGGTTAGCTCAGACATAACTCTGCCCACGGCTGCAATTCCAACTTCTCTATCGTCTAATTGGTTTAGATAACGGCAACGAACAACTTGATATGATCTTATCGAAAACTATTGTCGCATGGATTTTGCTCCTTAGTTAGTATTAGTACTTAACGTGACGTGTCCAGATTGAAGTAATAGGCGATTTATAATAGCCCACTCTCTTAGGTACACACTTAAAAGTGTGTTAACCCCGCCCACGCCTGCAGTATTTGAGCAGTGCTTTATTTTCTTAACACTTGTGAACGATGACATAATGGTTTGTCCCTTAGGAGCGCAGATCGTTCCTTGTAGGCTACACTGCACGCCGAGCCGCGGGGTCTAGCGGTACAGCAGCGGCGAGTGCTTTTTGGGTTTCGGCGTGGCGTCCATCAGTAGGCTATTTTTGACGTGCTCCATGACGGCTCACAGCACAAAACCACCAGAGATTAAACCAAGATTAAGATTCATATCAATAAACTTTATTAACATTATTTTGTAATGCGAATTATTAAATTGATACATGTTCAAAGTATGTCACTACAGTAGGCTGTGTAGTAAACTACAGCTTCACCTTTCTTCAAAAATAAAAGATTAATATAGGGCTACTATTAGGCCTATAATACACGTTTTCTTATTTTTATGACCAATAAAAAACTGTCTGGCGAACGCTAGATGGCTTCAGTCTCGCAGAGCCAGCCATGGTGACGTAGAGCAAATGAACCGACTAGGCTTCAACCAATAAAAGCACTGAAATAGCGGCTTGTGTATTCCCTGATCGATCACATTTTCAGGGTGGCTTTCGAAGCCTGTCATGATGTTTCAGGTTCAACCGATCCGAGATTGAGTGAATCAGCTGTTCTGAAACCCAAAATCACGACAGTCCAGGAAAGCGCTTGCTTGAATCAGAGTTCTGGTTTAAGCTTAAACATATCCTAACCTGCTACTTGAAATAGGCCCCTGGGCTGCTAACAGTATCTCACCACCCTTAATCTCAGGCAATCATTACAACTGCAACATGCCAGGTCATATAGACTGCAACATAATGAAATCAATTCCGCCTGCCTTAACTGTGCTGTTAGTACAATATATTGATTATATTGCTGTTTTAGTTTTTTTTAACTATTCCCATTTTCTCCTACATGCTATTGTTTGTTATACTATTGTTATACTAATGATTTTGACACCTATTTCAAACATTTCACAGGCTTTTGTATTGTCTTTTATTCATGAATATATGTTAAAGGTACTATGTATGTGTAAGAATCAGAAATCCCTTCTCATTACTGGCCCCTCTGGCCGATAAGTGAACTGCAGCCTGCTTGAGCTTGTGCATTCAGAGCACTTGAATGCGAGCTCCGTGGGTTGAGACAATAACAATCATAAACTAATGTTAGTTATAGTCATAAATAAACGTTGTACAAATTAAAAAGTTATGACAGAACAGACATTTTTGCCATTATCCGCGCTTATAGAAATCAGCCCACGGGCTGTTCTACACAACGGAGAGAGTCAGGGAAGGTCTCATTTTTTAAGTAAAATTACAACCTGTTCATATATTGGCAATTTAAAGCTATTGCATGTAAAAATCCTACACATAGTCCCTTTGATGCATGGTTATTTGTTCTATTTGTTTTGACTAACCTCTTGTTTTGGGCCAGATATTATAGCCTGATAGCCTATTGAACACTTTCTCACAATTTATTTGAGAACTATATGGTATAAATAATATCCTGTTACCCTTGCACCTCTTAAATCATCAGTATTATCATGGAACGACGATAATCCATAGCATTTGGAAGCTTATGTGTAATTATTTGTGCATGTCTCATGAGGTTGTAACCTACAATCTTTCCTCTTTTATTCATGAGGAGGGCAGTGGTGGAGCTATTCATGCATTTTTAAACACGTCTATATAGTCTTCTATAGGCAAACGACGGCAGTGAAAATATGATGAAAATATAAAATATTAGCCAAATATATTTTCTGTTTCATGTTTTACACTGACTGCCTTTTTTTTTGCCTGGAGGGATGAGTTGCGTAGCTGAAATACCCTTCCGGCAGGTCTCTGTTTGGCATACCATAATACCATTCTAACGCCTGACCTTTTATTTCACACTGTATGCCCCCATCCCATGCTGTGTCCTGACTACAAGCCAGTAGTCACACACAGTTTGCTTTACCTCCCCCCTGTCTCTGTCCTCTCCTCCACCGTTCTCGGATGCTGTTTTGGCGCTCCGTCCGCCATCCAGGGTTAAGCCTGTCAGGCATCAGCCCTGTCAGCCTTGGGGCCTGGGGCTTTATTAGCAGACTGACACAGCTGTCAGGCTAGGTGGTTATTATGTGGCCGATGTACCCTCTGTCCATCTTCTCAGGTGACATTCAGAGACCCCACCCCTACCCTTGGCAATGATATCACGCTTAAAAATATGCCTTGGTATTCAGCTTTCAATGCTGTTTTTCTTTTTATTTGAGCCTTCGAAGACGTGCTTTTGACGCAACCAGAACCCGAGCAGCAGATGTGTCTATGGTGCGTTCCGCGGCATTTAATTTAACGGAGCTGAACTCTGCTTGTCTAAGGCCAAATCTACCACGGTGTGCTCTGATGAACAAAGAAGCACAAAGGAACTGTCTATGGCCCACAGTTCAGGCACAGGCTGAGGGCCACAGAGGGAATAACGTGCACTCTACATCTCATGATGTGTTGAATAAGCAATGTCAGTGGAGCAGGAGTAGGCATGTGCCTCGCTTCTGACTGCTCTCACTGATAGTGGAGTGAAACGGTTAGCATGGCAGCTGGAACATGCTAGCTCTGTAGCCCCAAAACCAATCCAGTAATAGGGCTTGTTTTAGTAGCTCTGTAGCCCCCAAAACCAGTCCAGGAATAGGGCTTGTTTTAGTAGCTCTGTAGCCCCCAAACCAGTCCAGGAATAGGGCTTGTTTTAGTAGCTCTGTAGCCCCAAAACCAGTCCAGGAATAGGGCTTGTTTTAGTAGCTCTGTAGCCCCCAATCCAGTCCAGGAATAGGGCTTGTTTTTGTAAGAAGATCCATCAGAGAGTGTGGTGACGCTGGCCCGACCATGGTCTCACTTCTGAAGATCTGTGTCATGTGGTTTTGGAGACTTTGGAAATAAGTTCCCACTGTAGTTCCTCATCATGGCTATTACATATACAATAGGACCTTAGGAGTTTGAAAAATTACCCTTTTTCTCTGAAATATGAGAAAATAATAGCAATATATTCTTCTACTGACAACCGAGAATAAATGTATTTTGGATCAGCTTGCAGTCAGATGATATACTGACAATACACTGTTCCTGCTTCAAAGGCAGCATATCATGGTAACACGATATGCATTCAATACTATAGGCCAGCCCAAAGAGCAGTAACTATTCCTTTGAAGCGGTATGTGATACTAATTATCATATGCATTTACTTGATGTGGCACTTCGCCACATTTCTGATGCTTTCCACAGCTGTTTACCTGAACATGCATGCAACCTGCATGTCATACTAACCTGTTTTAGACATGTCTCCTGTATTAGTTAGTTAGTTCTTGGATAGTTTCTATCTCTCTACTTTTCCATTCTCGATAGCTGAGCATGCCTCAGAAATGCTTACGATTGGCTTCTATTTCACTGTGTCAATGTGCACAGTAGTAGAGTCTGTGAGCAAGTTTTTAATGTAATGTAATGCTCAATAGTAGACCAATATTCTGGTGTCCGTGTATTAAACCTCTCTTAAATTGCATGATACAGCCTTTGGATGAGAAAATGTGATGATTGCATATGGAGATTTTTTTCATAATTTGCCTATATGCCCAGTTGAATATAACTGATACTGTTAGGGAATGGAAAGTCAAATAAGATCCTGGCTTATTCCAGAAAAGTTATTCCAGGCTGTCGGGATAATAACGCGTCACAAGAAACCATATGACTGATGATGCGGCCACTTGGGATGTGTTTGAAATGCATGGAAACGCATGAGGGTGGGGACAATGTTAAACCCTATGGCCAAACGCTCTGCAAACAGTGCAGTGCATTTACACTATGTACATTTCTGTCCCACCATTTCTAACATACATGCATGCTGTTCAATCATCCATTACTCTACGGGCAATTGCATCCAATAGAAAGTGAACAGGGCGCGTTGCCATGGGTAGTCAATTACCCGGGGCTGTGAAAGACAGCTAACTGGTCTGGGGCCGAGCTATGTGTCGGTACCAGGGGGGTACCAGGTGCTCCTAGGAGCCAGGCGGTCCTTCCCTATAGGGGGGGGAAACAGATGGAGGGACAGGAGGAAAGGAGAGAGAGAGATCCAGAGACAGGGACAGGTCACATGTGATCATCATGTTACTAGTGTCCTCTGGGTCTGGGAGAAAGCTCCCTGCTCCCCCATGACTAGTCTGGAAGGCTGATCATAATGTCTCTGATTTACTGCCTGGGATCCTCTTCATAGTATTCATATTCATATACTATACTAGTGTTAATGCGGAAGCATTATACACACTGTATGTATCCATACGGGTAACTTCTGCACACGGTGAAGCGCAGATGGCCCGCTTGTTCAGCCGAGGATAACGTCGGCCTGGGTTTATTTCTGACCTTGAATCCTTCGTATTTCCGAACGGCAAATATAAAGATAGAACATTCGAACCTTGTTGACAGACACCGTGTCCCTATGGTGTGACCAAGAACTGTATAAATAACAGATGTATAACACACAAACACTCACAACAGCCACAACACCAGCCAACCGTCACTATGCTAGCATACCTTGGCAGACCTCAGAGAGTTGATAAGCCCGCTCCGACTCCCGTGTCCCGTCACTTACAAAGTCCAGACGTGCTTGGTGGCCGAGGGCCTGGCTGACGGGAGCTTTGACCCCTTGAGGTGTGGAAGGTGGAAATTAGTTCAGCGCTTCACAGCTTCCACAAAGCGAATCTCATGTTTGCCAAAAACCTTGCTTAGCCATCCAACACCTGTTAGCCCCCCAGGAAACACATTGCCTCACCTCATAACACTGCATCTCAGAACACTTTGTGGTCTATCCATTCACATGGTCTCTAAACTACATTTGTAGGGAGTATAATTGTATCTGTTAAGTACTCATCTGCGATGATCTTGGTTAATCGCAGAAGAACTAAACCCTGTAATTGAGTGGCCAAAATGATCCTGTCGTGTTCAGGGGGAAGATTTCCATTTGTAGTTATTTGTAGAAGTGATGCTGGTGTGTGTGTGTGTGTGTGTGCGCGTGCACGTGCGCTTGTGTCTGTCTGCACTTTTCAACATTTAGCCAGCGATCAGTTTGTTGATGAGACACTTGATCACATACCATGTGATTACACACCATGTTATTATCCAGAAGGTCCACACACACCCATGTGCTCACTGTGTTTCAGAACATTCAGCGGTGTGGAACTTGAATGTCACCACATGGATGCCACCAGGCCACACTAAAGGCATGCAGGGAAAGGGGCGAGGCGTGGTCTAAAGTTGAGGGTTTTTCAGTAGCTTGTTTCAAAATGGCTGCCCCACCCTCTCATGGGGCACTGGCTGTCATATTCCTATAGTGGAAACATTATTATTATTCTTCAAAGGACTGATTTCTGGTGGTTACATGAAAAGGAGGCGTGTCTCCTCTCTTTGCCCACGAGCTAACCCACTAATTATGTGGTAGTTGGGGTCCTGTGAGACTCTAGAGGTTAGGGTGTTTCATTCACTCCAAGCCAAAAGCCCAAAGGTACTGGGTTTGATCCCCAATGTCCGTACTACGTCTACGTGTAGGTATCCTTGAGCAAGATCCCTAACGCCTACCTGCTCTTTGATGACATTATGCTCATTGTCTACATCAAAATATCCCAAAATAATACAAAATGACTAAGTCACTTTGGATAAAAGCTTCTGCTAACAAATCAATGTTAACTAATTCCACCTAAACCTGTGTCTCATCTTCTTCTTCATCATCATCTTCTTCTTCTTCTGCTTTCCCCTCTCCTCAGCGAGCAGAGTATCTGCCAGGCGCGGGCCTCCGTCATGGTGTATGACGACGCCAGCAAGAAATGGGTTCCCATCAAGCCGGGCCAGCAGGGCTTCAGCCGCATCAACATCTACCACAACACCACCAACAACACCTTCAGGGTGGTGGGCGTCAAGCTGCAGGACCAGCAGGTAGGGCAGTCCGGAGAGAGAGGAACTCGTAGATTAAGGCCAATGTCCCGCACTAACGCTGGATAAATGTGTCGGTTTGTTTTGGCTTCCTGTACTAAGCACCGAGCCAATTTCCACCATGGAAAACTGAGCTTTTTGAAAATGCTCTGTTCTCACGTTGCTGTGTGGACAGGCAAAAATGGACTGAACATATTTGACACAGAAACTGTGTTTTTACATTCACACATACATTTGCATATAGTGTGGATATGGCCTAAAGGTGACTTGAAGGACTCTTTAACGTCACTAAATTTGACTGAATTTGATTAAAAAAGGAAGACGGCAGGCTTACTTAAGTCTTTAAACAAAGCTGGCAGCCATTTGGAAGCTAAAGCAGTTGGAAAAAATTCAAGGCAGTGATTAATTTACATTTACATTACATTCGGTCGTTTAGCAGACATTTTTATCCAAAGCGACTTAAAAATGAAGCCGAGAGCAATCCAAGAGTACAATCAAAAATTCCAAGTGCTGGATGAGCAAGTTTATAAAAAAGAGTGCAGAGTAGCTACAGTATAGAGCAGAGGTGCCCAACGTTTTTACACTTCAGATCTACTTTTACATTTTTCAACATCACAAGATCTACCAGTCCCAAATCCCAGTCTCTGTCCCATGATGAGTTGCATAAATGTTGACAGCACCGCTGCGAACCGGCCGACGAGGGGCGTAAGCACCCCGCGATCGACTAGTAGATCGCGATCGACTGGTTGGGCACCACTGGTATAGAGTATAGCTGTATTATCGTGGTAATGCATAGTTACATCTCAAAGATACAAAGATGCTACCTCTAAATCTAAAGGCAACGTCCCTCAATCATTTATGTCAAGGTGCTCTCAAAGAGCAAGTGACCGTATCGCAAAGTTCAGGTGTAACTGAACAGTAACTGTACAAATACTATTGCATTATTAAGCTCCCTAAGTGAAAATATATATGAAATATGTATATGTATGAATGTGAGTCTTCAGTCTTTGTAACTAAACTTAATCGTTCTGTGTCAGTTCAGTATGGGTTTGATTTTGAATGAAAAATGTGCAATGACTTCTCACATATCCCAAGACAACACACACAGACTCCATCTTGAGTGGCAGGGCAGTTCATTCCAGCACATGATCTCATTGTCTTTGCTCTCCTGTGTCTCCTTTTAAGGTGGTCATCAACTACTCCATAGTCAAAGGCCTCAAGTACAACCAGGCCACGCCCACCTTCCACCAGTGGCGGGATGCTCGCCAGGTGTACGGCCTGAACTTCGCCAGCAAGGAGGAGGCCACCACCTTCTCCAACGCCATGCTGTTCGCCCTCAACGTCCTCAGCTCACCCGAAGGCGGAGGAGGTAACCACCAAGTACTACTGACGCTAGTACTGCTAACTTGTCTTGTTGTTTTTTCCCGCTCTGATTACGGAAAAGCCTGATATATTCGCTAAATGAAGGAATGAAATAGAAAAAAAGGAATGAAAGCGATGTTTATGGAGGATGTGCTCTGTTGCCAGATGGGCGGTTTTGGCATTGGTGCGATAGTACATGGTTTCATTTACTTAAAATACGACCCAATTTGGCAACCCTAATAGTTACCGACTGTCTATGTTGCCGACGTGTTGTCATTCAAACTTCATCAGAATCTGCAGTTAAAGAAAAAATTTAGAAAGGCATAGTTTAATTTCCTTCTTTGATGATCTCCAAAAAGTCAGAATGAAAATAATAACGTGAGTAGTACTTATTATTAAAGTGAAGTGAGTACAGTACCGATAATAATGGTTCTGCTTCTTCGTGCTCAAAGTGAGACTTAACATTTTGAACAGATTACTAGCTAAAATAACGTTGTGTTACTGTTTACCTAAATATTTTACAAGCTACATATAGAGTATTGAGGGATCTCCAACCTAGCTACTGCATGTGCAATGTAATGTACCTCCCTGCAGAATACAATTGTGTTTGTCCAAGTTCAGTGTTCTGGTACAACAGTAAGCCTTTCTTCTCAATCACGTGAGAATTGAAGTTCTCAAAACAATATGTAGACGTATCCACATCATCAGCTCACTTGCCCGCAGCATTATAAGCATTTCTCATTGTTGAAGTGTTTTAGTATGATCTGTTGTCTGCAAGTCAACATAATTTCACATACAGGCAAAATTACTTCTGCCTACTTTCCAAACGTAGGCCTATTTACCGACGCATTTATCGTTCTTTATCTCTGACCTCTTACTCTACCATGCTGTCAATGTTTATGTGTCTATGATATTGATGTCAAAGTTGATGCCACATACACCAGTCAAAAAATATATATGTAAAATGATGCAATATATTAGATTTGACCGTATAGTAAGTACTGTATCTAATGTTCACATTTCTGATTACGATATGTCCCTTTATTCCCTTTGTCACGCAACATTTGCACCCCTGATCCTGTGTTTGCAGGCACATGGGAGAAGTTTACCTTCAGTGCTTTCTGCCAGACACAGGACACGAACCCCAGTCTCCTGGGTGAAAGTCCTGTGTTTTACCCATTCATCCACCAAGATTACCCCCCTGCATGTCGCTCTTTATACTACATCACCTGACTTCCTAAAGCCTTTCTGGCAGAAAGCCCTGAAGGCAAACTTCTCCCATGTGCTGTGTGCAGGCAGACGTGCGTGTCAGACTCTAACTCTGTTAGGATTATCTGTCAGAAATGGTCAGAGTGAATTAACGTCTTCATTTCAGAATGCAGTATCACAATATCATCTCAGTTGAGCCCTGCTGCCCTCTGGTGGTTATTTGTGCTTGCTGCAACATTTTACGACTCCTGTTGTTTTTTACGACTTCATAAAAAACATAATATTATACTTTATATACTTTATATTTATACTTTTTAATATTGCTTATCCAAGTTCAATGAAAACCATGGCAGCCATTGAAGTAAACAAAAATGAAGCCAAACTGAGAGCCATATCAAACTGGATTATATGCAGTTGCAGGGGGTGTACATGCATGGTTGTTATAAATTATATTGAACCATGACCTCTATTTGAAACTCAACCCAACTCTTAGTTTACTAAATATGTTCTAATTGGCTCTGGTTACAGTCTACTTATAGTGTGTGTGTGTGTGTGTGTGTGTGTGTGTGTGTGTGTGTGTGTGCGTGTGTGCGTGTGTGTGTGTGCACGTGTGCGTGTGTGTATGGAACTTATGTGTAATATTTGTGTCTCCCTAGTGTCATCCCAGTCCATTTTTGTAGCTTTCCAATTGGTGGGCAGCTCTGGCTAAAATACCAGGGAGCCGTCCTGTCGTGCCCCCTCTGGGCTCATATGGTCTCCTTATTTTGGCTGCATTTGTATGTTAGATCATGGCCCCCCTCGCACAAGGCAAACTTTCTGGTCTTGGGACACAGGAATACGACTCTGCGTACAAAATCTACCTTCCTCCACGCCTACCGCAGAGTGTGTTACATTTCCCGTGGCCGCAGCCACCGGGGCCCTTTAACTAGGGTAGCTGATCTGAGGTGGTCCAGCTAGGTGGTGTGTACAGCTGCTGGTTCACCCGGACAGGTTCTCTCTCTGCCAATGCCGACGCCGGACATATCACCCGGAACTCTCCGGAGGGTTTCCTCCGCCATCATCCTCCTCAGTGAGTAGCCTGGTGCTCCAGTGAAAGAAGCAGAATAGATACACGGCCCAGCTGCCATCTGTGTTTAGGTCAAGTAAAAGTAAGGGCATTCTGATGTTATTAAAGGACACACACCATAGGGTTTGGGGTGTTTTGGCCCTGATACCATGAGGGAAACCCGATCAACGTATCATGATTCAAGATGAAGATAGAGGCTGCGTCTTCTACAAGCATATATGGGGATGGACCACAGTTAACCATTGAGATATAACTGTTGTGAACATGTCAATAGCAAACATTTTCTAAAATTATAAATACAAAATTGAATATTGTTACTAATAATATTACTGTTTGGGGGATGGGGAGGATTGATATTCCTTCCTACCCCAAATAGCACACACACACACACACACACACACACACACACCTTGTATAAACATAAAGACACACACAAACATTGCACTTATGGGTCTGATCAGTCCCTCGTCTCCCGTGGGCACTCTCTTCCTAACTTCACCGTGGCAACAGCTAGCTAACCCCCCTACATACACACCACACATGTATACACACATGTATATACACGCTCACGTGCACAGCACAGCATAGGTCTATAATTGCCTGCTTCACATCCACCTCATTAAGATTGGCAGGTGGCCTGTGAGCTGCTGATAGGCTGAGGTTGGGCGTTCAGCGACTGTAAACTCGTGCTTTTGCAAATAATGAGGGAAACATATTCCTAGTCACTGACAGGCACAGGAAGGAGTCGTGGCAATTACCTGTATTGTTGTCTTTGGTATGTTGGTGTTCTGTAAGCATGGCTTTAGTGGGTTTTTTGTTGATTTAGCCGCTGTTACGTCTTTATTTGTTCAGTGGTTGTGTTTATAGCCCTGGTGTGGCTGGCAGCAGAGTGTTCTCCATTGTCTTCACTTTCTTGAACGTTGCTCATGGCTAATGAGTGTTTATGCAACAAAATACTGCTGTTGCCACAAAACAAGGTGAGCAGAGTGTCTGGCAAACCTGTCTTCACGGACGCCCCCGGGGGACGCTTTCTTTCTGTAATGGAGATCGCGCTGTCGTCTGCGTAAACGCACACACACACAAAATAAACATGTGACAGTTTGTGTGACAGTTGTTGTTCTGTTATTTCTCTCGCGCCTCTTCCAAAATGGAGGCTATATCAATGCTACGGTAGTGTCGACATGCGTAATCATTTTACACACTCAATTCACCGTGTAGCTCTGTCAGCCGAGCCGATAATTACCACAGCAGAACAAGCAGGGATCAGAGAGCCAGATAAACAAGCCACCCAGTCGTCTCGTATTGCTGACTTCACCCCCCGACCCACCCACCCACCCCCTTTAATAGAAGTGGAAAGGGAAAGGAACAGTCACCGAAACACAAGAGATTGCTACAAGATCAACCACTAGCTTGACACACTTACACACACACACACACACACTTTGAAATTGCAGCTGCTTTAACTGCAGTTTAACAGCCATGGGCTTTTGCTTCCTGTTGACTGCCCCCAATGCCCCTCCTACCCCCCCCCACCCCCCAACACCCCCACCACCAACACCACCACCACCAACACCACCACCTCAGTGCTCTAGACACAGCGAACGGAAATATCACCCTTGGGTGTTCTTGATGTCACGGTGCGCGGTGAATTTTAATGGCTGGTATTTTGGCTATGTGATAAGTGTTCTCCCCGATGCTGGAGCTCAGAATAGGGTCTCTTATTGAGGAAGCTCAGCATGGGGTTGGAGTGTGTGGGCCCGGCTGCAGTCAGCTGCGCTTCTGTGGCTTCTGTATCCTGCCTCACAGACACACACACACGCACACACGCACGCACGCACGTATGCACACACACACACACACACACACACACACACAATTCAGGTCTATCATGCACAACACTGCACTGTTGTGTACTGCATTCATACCATTAATCATTTAAATCTTTCAAACATTGTTGGCTCAAAATCATATACCGTTCAACCGTGTTAATGTTAAAATGTACATCTTGTACACATGATATTTATTAGGCCTATTTCATAGTAGGCCTAGATGCAATTCAGAAATATATTCTAAATATAGAGTGAACTTCATGATAGTTTGTAGTATTAATTAATTAAATTAATATAATAAGTTGGTTTAACCATGCAGTGGGTCCGTTCTATTGATTGGTGGCTTATATTTGAACTGTTCTGCTGTGGAAGTGTCTGTAGTTACATTGATTATAAACAGCTTGCTTGGCCTTTGCAAAAGTTCAGGAGTATGGCTAATGTATTATTTTTTGGTCCAATCTTCCACATAAAACCCAACATTGACTGCTAAACTGCACTTTAAATGTTTACTACAAGTCATATAACTTAAGGTATCGTGGTAAGAGCTGACAGGTTGATGGAACATTAAGTCACGTATGCGTACACTGAGGTCACTGAGAGAATATGTGGAGGGGAGGGAGGAGGGGGGGAGGAGGGGAGGGAGGAGGGGAGGGAGGGATTTCATAAGAGCAGCTTGCCTCGCCCAGATAGCCTCACCTGTCGTTTGAGCCGACCGTCGATTGCGTTAGGTCTTAAGTGGTGTATTACGGTTAGGTAGAGTCTGGCCTAGACGTTTCAGCGACCGTTGTCCTTATCAATCTGATTTGTGAAGCACCGCCTGTCGCCAACTAATGGCCAAGTGATTCCATGAGACTAGCAGAGTGGACATGCCTGGGTGCTAGCCTGATTCTGATCCTCCAGTTCTACATTTGAAAAATAATAATACAATCATTTACAATAAAGCCCACTGGATGAGCTACAGTAGTTTCTTCTTTTTCCTCATGTTGACATATAAGATTATAGGCGTCGATAGGTTATGGTTGTCCTGTTATTGATCCTTTGGGTGGGCGGTGTGTGGTTATTCCAGGTCCTGTCCAGGTCCAACGCCAGAATGGGCCATCCTCGGAGGACAGTGAGGCGCAAAGGAGGTGAGTCATGAGCCTGCTGCTGTTGAAAACACTCAGAAAACTCAGTCATCACAACACTGGCTCTTGACTTCAAACGTGCAGTTACATAACTTGGAAAAAGAAGAGGAAAAATGATAAGTGAGTGGGCTGTTACATTAAAGAGTATGTACATATTCTTTAATGTAACAGCCCACTCATTGAAGGATTTTTAATTGCACACCTACTCGAGTGCCTGGACCTGGATTCATTATGATGATTTTTTACAAGTTATACTCCCCTCCAACAGCACCAGAGGTTTGGGGTATCAGAAGCACTTCCTGCTGCCTTTCTTCTCCTTTCTTCTCCATGCGGTTACATAACTTCTATTTTTAGATGAACCCACCACCCAACCATTGTGTAATGATCTAAGAACAGTGCTTATAAATTGTCATCTGATACTGTGTACAAAAAAAACGGCTAGCAGTAGCAGCTTCAGTTCCATGTAAGTAGCAGCTTCTGAAGGACGCTCACTTCACTAGAAATCAGAGCAAGGCAACTATACACTAGCGCCAGCCGCGAGGGGACGTGATGTAGGAATCCGGCCCTCACGGGGTGTGTGTTGCGCTGCGTGTACCTTTTGCGTGTGTGTAGGATGATGGAGCAGCAGCACATGCAGGCACACAAGGAGAGGGAGCGCAGGACGTCAGGATCAGGTGAGGCCTAAACCAACAAACTCACACCTTGTTAAACACACACTCAACCATTCACCTAATATAGAGGCACACACAAGACGCACAGCCTGCTTTGGATACCCGGGCGGGATTGTTTGAGGGCGGTAACAGCCTTTGAGCCTGAACGCTTTTGCAAAACCCAACGTACAACACCTCCAGGTGGCAAAACATATTGATATTCCCCGTGGCGTTGCTATGCCGATCCACCGCTGTCCCAATGTAAGGGGGATAGTGTCGTGGCTAGGCTGTTTGACTCCCGACTGAAAGGTACTGGGTTCGATACCCGATGTCCGCAGCTGTCCTCGACCAAGATGCCATGCTCCCAACCTGCTCCTAAATGGCATGTGTCTAAAAACTCGCGTCTGCTAAGTGACTTAAACTACTAAACAGACCCCAATACTAATGCTAAATGCTAAATAGGTCCCGTAGTAACCTCAACAATCCCTCAGAATGCAATTTCCCATGGAAGTCCGACATAGATTCAGCCCCGGCACCAGCAGCACCAACTGGTACGCTTTGCCACCATGGTTTTGCCCTGCTGCCCCCCTGCCAGTATCCCCTTTTCTCCTGCTTTCTTTTAATCCATAAATCCAATATCCAAATGTCCAATATCCCCCCCCCCCCCCCTTCAAACCCACACACAGTTTGAACCCCTCCTCCTCCTCCTCCTCCTCCTCCTGCTGCCTGCGTCCCTGCAACATGCATTGCTGCCCTTCTGCTCCCAGCTACTGTTGGGGGGGGACATGCTACATGCTACATGCTCTCTCAGTCATGTTGCGTTTTGCTGCTTCTTTTTGGTTCTGATGTTTTGATTCTTTTGATTGCTCCTGTTTTCTTTCATCTCTTACTGCTCGGTTGCTCAATTGGTTGCTTTTCATCCGTCTCACGTTTTGTTCTTTCTTTTGTTTTTCCTTTGTTTGTTGCCCTCCTCGTCGTCTGTATCTCTGTTTCTGTTTTTGTTTCTCTCCCTCTCTCGCTCTCTCTCTCTCTTTCTCACTCCCTTGTTCTCTCTTTCTCTCTCTCTCTTCCTCTCTCTCTCTCTCTCTCACTCCCTCATTCTCTCTCTCTCTCTTTCTCTCACTCCCTCATTATCTCTCTCACTCCCTTGTCCTCTCTCTCTCTCCAATATAAAGCCGCCACCCCACCCACCCACCCCGTCACTCCACCTGAGTACAGACAGTACAGGGCTAGCACACTGCCGCCCTCCTACGTGCGCGTGGCCTCCTCCTCCCCTCCCTCCTCCTCCCCCGCCTCCTCCTCCCCCTCGCAGGAGAGGGAGGCCGCTAGGGACAAGGGCCAGCTCTCCTCCCAGCTCTCCACCTCTCTGGCCTCCGCCTTTTCCCCCGTCCAGACAGGGGTCACCACTCAGGGCCGACAGGTCCGCCAGATCCCCCTGTCTCCTCCCACCATCGCCCGACAACTCCACCATCAACAACAACAACAATATCTACAGCAACAGGAAATCATACTCCCCCCGAAACACGGCACCTGGTCTGCCTCCCACATGTCCCACATGTACGCCCAGATGCAGGCAGCCGCAGCCTCCTCCTCTCCCCCGGTCATGATGGCCATGCCCGGGAAGCAGGCCCCGCCTCCGCAGCCTGTCCTCCCGGTGGCCCTGCCGCTGAGCTCCAGGCCCAAGCCCCCTCCCATCGACACCAGCATGGCCTCTCAGCAGTACATCCAACACCTGCCCCCCCACCTGCAGTCCAACGGCATGCCAGAGGAGTATTATTCCCCCCATTCCCACCACCTGCCAATCACCCCGCACTACTGCGAGGCCGTGCCCATGCCTCCCCTGACTGGCCCGCCGGCCCAGGCTCAGGCCCCGCCCCCCGGCCAGTACACGTTCACCTTCCACCCTCAACAGCAGCAACAACAACAACAACAACAGCAGCAGCAACAGCAACATCAGCAGGCCCTGCCCCCCTCTTCCTCCTCCTCCTCACCCCCCTCTTACACTACCGTGTCTGACCGGGGCTCGCCCAAGAAGACCCCCTCCCCTGTCTCCCAGCAGGCCCCAGGGGTCAGCAGCAGTAAGTATGAGGAGAGGAGAGAGAAAGGAGGAAGCCGACTCCGCAGAGTGATGTAATTATTGCATGCGTGTGTGTGTGTGTGTGTGTGCGTGCGTGTGTGTACGTGTGTGTGTCTCTAGCAGCTGTGCACCTGAGCATTAGCATATTTTAAACCTGGTGCTGGAAAGGCAACACCGTCATCCCATCATGCCCTGCAGAAACATAACAACAGCTTAAAGTCATGTGTGTACATGTGATGAAGTCCTTCGGTCTCAGTGTCATATAAAGATCATCACACCTGTGCTTTTCTTATTACACCTGACTTTGTCCATTAGTATGATTGTCATAAATCATAGAATAAAGTAGTCGATAGATTTGATGATGAGTTGAATAGGAATGCATTTCCTTCCTACAGCGATTTTCTTGAAAAGCCCCTGGCAGAAGCTCTGCCAATTCCAGGTTTCTTTTCAAATATGAATACAAATTCATATTGAATCTTTTGCATATTTAAATAAATGCAAATCGTGACCCTTTTGCTGTTGCTGGTGTATTTTCTACTTGCCTACCACTCTTTTAAAGAGGAAGGCAAACTTAGCGTAGAATATGAATGTTAGTGCTTCGTTTGACAAATCGACCTGCTGGTTTTAGGTGTGCTGTTTTAGGTGCCGGACCTGTTTTAGGTGCCGGGCCTGTTTTAGGTGCCGGGCCTGTTTTAGGTGCCGGACCTGTTTTAGGTGCCGGACCTGTTTTAGGTGCCAGACCTGTTTTAGGTGCTGGACCTGTTTTTACCTTTTTTTTAAGAACAAGGTCGTTTTCTCTGATTTCCATTTGGATGGAATGTCCTGAAAAGGCATGCTGGATGTCCTGAAAAGGCATGCTGGTAAGGGCAAACCCTGAAGAGCATAACGCCATAAACTACCTCTGACCTTATTGCCGTCAATAAATGACTGACTTGTTTACATAACAAAGTTCTCCCATTAAGTCATGTACCCTTAAGCAAAGCATTTGTTCTGTTACAACTCCCTGTGTAGTCCTGGTGATCCCAAGGTGTGAATGTATGCTCTGGCACTAGATAAGCACCCTGGGCGGAAAAAGGAAACCAGGCCGGCCTATTTGTCCAGGCATTAACATTCCTAATTCTACCAATCCCCAGGCCCCCCTGTCTCCGCAGGTCACCCGTCTTCCATGCTGTCAGTAGCTCCCCCTCCGGCCCCCGTCCTAGTGCCCGTGGCCGGACCGCCCGCCCCGCCACCTCCTCCGGGACCACCGCCCCCTCCCATGGCGGTCCCCCCACCCATGCCCCCTCCTCTGCCCGCCGGCGGAGGACCCCCGGGGGGGCCGCCGGGGCTCCAGCAGCCCGCGGGGCTCGCCGCCGCGCTGGCCGGGGCCAAACTACGGAAAGTACAGCGCGTGAGTATCGCACCAGCCGCCGAGGGCCCCTGGCCCCCGCTCGCCTTGCCTCCCTGCCCTCCTCTCATCTTGTTCTTCACTAAACATGTTTGCAAAAATAAAAAGGCCAGGCCAGGCAGGCGAAACACCAGTTGAGATAAGATAACATTTTATTAATCCCTGGGAAGGGAAATTAAAGAAAAACACGCCCAAGTGCTAATGTGTGTAATGCAGCATACGTATCCAAAGGCAAACATAGAAGGTACAAAAGTAACCATGGCCTAAATGGAGGCTATATTCTCTGAATACTGCATGGCTGGTCCTGGAAGTCACCAATCCGCGCAAATCTCATCCCCTCCATAGGATGAGAGCAGTCCCCCCGGGTCCGGTGGCTCTAGGAGCGACTCCAACCGCTCCAGCGGAGGCAGTGGCGGAGGCGGGGAGGGCCTGATGCAGGAGATGAACGCGCTGCTCGCCCGGAGGTGAGTACAGGAGCCCTCTCCCGTCTCGAACATCTCTGGTGAAATATACTGTATATAAAATATAGCCAAATGAAAAACACACCTTTTATACCATGATTACTCGGCCTGGTTTTACCTATGAACACTGTTGGTAAGGGGGGAAATTGTTTAAATGTTATCCTTTCTTTTTCTGATCCTTTATCGTGTCTTATTGATTTCTTCTGTCTGATTCGTCTTCTCTCAGGCGGAAAGCATCAGAGAAACCTGATGAAGTGAGTATCTGTACTGAGATATCTGCACTGATCTCTTGTTCCTGTCTTGGTGTTCTTAAACACTAATCAGGCTTACATTACCAAATGCCTGGCAGTTTAAGATACCACATTAAGGTCATTGATCACTTTAAGATTAATGGATCTGTTTTGTACTCATTCTTCTTCTGTTCTGCAGGATGACTCTGGCGGTCGTGGGTCAGGACAGAATTCTACAGGTACAGAACCAGCACCATCCAAAGAAAAACACCTCATCTGCATATACATACATTTTTACTTATTTGCACTTGATTAAACTTTGGATCTGACCTCTCCCCCTTCTCTCTCTATGTCCTCCAATCAGATGCTTTGAAGAAGCCGTGGGAACGGTCTAATTCGGCAGAGCGGTCCTCACTGGTGTCTAGGTCTGTAGGGCGTGACAAGGATCAATCGAGAAGCTGTCTGTTTTGTATGCTTAGCCCCACGCGGTGAGTTGAACGGATCTGTCAACGAGGGTTTGGTGTGTCGTGTGTTGCAGGGTGCGCCCCGTCGGCAGCTCGAGCGAGGCGGACACCGAGTTTGACAGAATGAAACAGGTCCGGTGATGTGCACTTTCACTTCCCTCGTCATCGAATTAACTGACACGGGCGACAACTAAATATATATATGATGTGCCGAAAAACTAACGCACAGGCCTTTCTCTGCAGGAAATCTTGGATGAAGTTGTACGTGAATTGCATAAGGTTAAAGACGAGATCATAAATGGTGAGTAACGGGGCAGAGCGTTGCATTGCTATTCATGTCACCGCCTGTCACTTGCTACAAAGCGTGATTGAAGATTTGGAGTATTTACCCACAATATTCAAATTTCCACTCCCCCACTGTGTGTAAATAATCCAATTCATCCATTCATAAAAGATCTAAGATCACTTACATGGTGGGGGTCATGGCATTACATTGTTTGTGGCAATAACTGAAGCTGCTATTCTGAATGACCTCCCCCGCACCGCTGAGTGCACTAAAACCTACACATCTGGGATTTGGCTCCCATCGCCTGCTGTGCATGGAATTAAATGGAAGCTGGCGATTGGTTGTCAACATAGTGTTGGTTGTGAAATAGTCTAGCATTGGAAATAATGTTTTGAGATAACCACAGCGGTGTAGCGTTGAGAAATCCTAATTTTGTCTCTCTCTAAATAGACTTGCAGTATGTATATTTTCCCGGCGTCTTTCAATCGCTAACACCTTCCCCTGTCTCTTGCAGCCATTAGACAAGAGATTGGCAGAATCAGTACGTCCTAATGTCACCCGATCAACAGTGGAGGGCGGAGAGCAGTGGGAGGAGCCAGAGGTGGATGGACAGACAGACACAGACCTCAGGAATGTTTCCCGCCACCGTTTCTGTGACGCCATGTTGAACAGTTAATTAGCCGTGATGGCAGTTGCAGAAATGCTGCGTCAAACATTTCTAAATCTGCCCGACAACAAAGAGTTAAGAGGAAGCAGCGAGGAACAGAATGGAATAATCACCAACAAAAAAGAGCCAATGATAAAACGAGAGAGGACAACGAGAAAGAAGAAAGTGAAACACATAGGGGATGTGCAAGTGTGTACGGAAAGACTTGGATGAGAGGTTGAATATAAAGACGGACCGACACTCGCGCTGAGATTGGTTTTGTCATCCTCTCTGTGCACCTAGAGACTCAGTCAGCCCAGTGTTGCAACGTTATTCTGTTCAGTCATCAAAATAACACAAACATTTTTCTAAGTTTTTACTGTTTTATTTAAAAATGCTGTGATGATAATGTTGCAATTAATGACAATGGTTATTTTATTGATATTGTAGGAGAAACCACCCTTGCACATACTTTATGTCAGCCTTTTATATTTTCAACTGTTTTTATTTAGTTGACCCCTAGTTCATTTAAGATTTGAAAGAAGAAAAAAAAGCACAATATGGGCAAACAAGGTGCTGCAGACTCACCTGTCCTGTTTTAAAGGCGTCATGATGGCCGTGTTCATATTGACATCGTGTATCTATCCTTATTCTCAAGAAATGTTGGGTGCCATGTAGGTGATTTTATAATTTGATCCAGAAATTAATCTTTAAAATAATCCACCACTTTTCATCCAAGGTCAATTAAAAAACAGGCACTTCCTTTCCAGTCCAGTCCAACTCCAGCGTGAGACAGCGATCAGGAGGAATCAGGTGTGTCTGTGTAGGTACGTCAGAGCAGCCCTGAGTGGTTGGGGGGGGGGGGGGGGGAAATAATAAAAAA
>OOFB01011227.1:6000-17977 GCA_900323305.1 Trachyrincus murrayi | reverse complement strand
GGGGGGAGGGGGGGGGGGGGAGGGGGGGGGGGGGTTTGGGGGGGGGGTGGGGGGGGGGGGGGGGGGGGGGGGGGGGGGGGGGGGGGGGGGGGGGGTAATCATTAAAAAACATGCCCGAAACTGTAAATGTGCCACCTCTCTTTTGCCTAGATATGAAACAATGTAGTCGTAACTATTAGTCACCCTATGCTTTGTGAACCTTCCAGATATGCATGAAACCCTATCACTATAAATTCGTTTTTCATTTGGTTTATAAACAAACAAAAAAAGAGATTTGAGGAGGAAAAAAAACATCATTGGTGGTACGCTTAACATTGTGGTTTGTTTCCTTGAGGACGCCCCTTTCTATATACGAATAAAGTTTAACTTGAGCAACGGTAGCTGTTTAAAAATGTAACAGGTGGTGCTGGCAATATAGAAATGTCATGGCTTGAAATGTGCAGAAGGGGTAACGGTATGTGACAATGGCTAACTGTCTGTCTGAAGAGAGTATCCAGTTGAATTGATTGGTTGTGGTTGCATTCTATTCATTCTATCTGCTCGCCAATACCACTCAGTCAAGTCTTGGAAGTGAATCATTCAAACAAAAACAATATACCCGTCAACAATTAACATGTTCAGCTGTGTGGTTTATTTCTCTACAACCGCCTTACCTCTTGTTCTTGTTTTTAATGTGTGGTAGATTAAAAGCAATTTCACACAATGTATCTTTTAATGGTAGCGAAAGAAGAGGCTGACAGAAAGGAACTGCACTGCATAACTGTCTTAAATTACGTATTCATTTATAGAGATCATTGACTGTTTTACAGTTTTCATTTAAATAATCCTAATAACACATCAGTTTTTACAAGTTACATAGATTTGAGAGGATTAAGGCTAATTGAAATACAGTTTAAACAAAAGCAGAATGTACCATCACGTTTCTCCCATCGAGGTACATTTCAATGTCCTTCTCTGCAATGTTCTGCAAATGCAATGTAGTAGAGTGCCACATCTCATGGCGTTCCTTGTATGAGTCTCTGTTCTGTCCCCATAACAACGCATTGGACTTTACTCCTAGAGAGATAATGGTCTCTTTCTTATATGTATACGTATATGTGACTTTGACCTGAGAAAAATAGACCAAATGACATTTTAGGTCATTATATATATTATAAAGATGATAAAGATAATGTATCCGTAGTTAATACAACACATATAAAACATTGTCTTCTTGGCAACTTTTCCAATTCACTTCTAACTCTTTCTAAAGTTTCTCCTTCTCCCAATATAGCTTAGCTTCTCATAGCAAAGTAGAGCACATATAGTGCACACTTTTCAATTTTCAATGAAATGCACATACATCCACTTCATATTTTACATTCAATTTCAGTGTATACAATGAACTCAACAGACTAAACCGTGTGCTTTATTTAAGCACAGGCTATTTTGGAAATTGACGGGAGGAGAGACGATTAAAAAAGTTGAAAGCATTGCACAAATAGAATGTCTTTAGTCCTTGGTTTCACATTCATGTTAGAATGAAACGTGCAATCAGCCACGTTTAACCCTGCTTGACTTGTTTATATTCCCGTTTGACTCGGGCATAGGGGCCAATGCTGTCATCAAACACAAAATCCCATAATACTCTGGTCCAAGAAGTGTGCTGAGGCAAGGTGTCATAATACTCTGCTGCAATCTGCTTCACCTGGTGACAACAAAAAAACATTAGGCATTCATCTGGGAAATGACAAAAGCCTGACATGTGACCCAGAAATGCTGGTCCAAGAACAATACATGAGGAACTTTTTTTTTTTGTCCTTTGGCATTAAAACAGGCACCTGCTTTGACTTTTTCATTCCTTATCTCAGTAACTATAACCAGTTATATTGTGAATGAAATATGACACTTGGTGGAAATATGCTTTGAGGAATCTGTTTAACAGTGCAGTAAAATGTTCTTACCTGAGGTAGTTTACTGCCTGGTATACTGGGGAAATCATGGTGCTCCATGTGATACCCGACATTGAATGTGATCATGTTTAGTGACCCATAGTAAGAATATGTTTCATGACCTTTCAAAAACATGTAGTGCTCCGCTATGAAATGTCCCGAGATAGGATGCAGTCCCATACAAAGGACAGTTCCTGCGATGAGGTAAACGATGGGCTTCAGTCCCCATAGATAATAGATAATGAGGTCTACCATCAACTGAACCATTATATTCTGCACCTCGAGCAGAGACATTGGTTTGGGGTTGACCACCAAGGGCCGCAAGGCATAGAATAACGGCTGGAGGAAGAGCCAGAGGATCTTCCTGGCCGGCGTTGAGAAGAACCATCCCTCTATATCCGTGGGAATGTCAACATCTAGCTTGTCTCCTCCCAGGTAGCGATGGTGGTCGATGTGGTACTTCTTGAAGGAGGCGGAGTACGGCACCCCAATGGGGAGGTTGGCCCACATGGCAAACCAGCGGTTCCACTTGGCCAGTTTGTTGCCGAAGGCCACGTTGTGAGAGATGTCATGGATCGCAAGGGTCAGGGAATGGTTAATGCAGCCGCCGAAACCATAGGCCCAGAAGAAGATCCACTTCCAGGGAAGGTTGTGGACCATGTAGCAGGCGATGAACTGGGTGAGAACCATGCCCGACACTACCCACTTCAGCTGGGGATCCGGGCCCATTAGGGTCTTGATCTGTGGGTATTTAGCTGAGGAAGAGAAGCAGAAGGACAAATAAGGTCACGGTTGAAGATAAGGAAGTCAGCTTTTTGTCTGTAAATGTTCATATCTATATCGATTTGGTAACCTTCAACCTTCCCTGATGACCTGAGAGCTCTAGTGGGCTCATAACACACAATCAGATCAGAGATGTATTTTGATCCTAACCCATTTAGTGCTTTATACACTACTAGTGATATTTTGAACTCAATTATCTGACTAAAAGGAAGCCAGTGCAGTGATCTTAGCACTTGAGTAATGTTGTCTGCTTTCTTAGTTAAAACTCCAGCAGCATTCTGGATGAGTGGAGCTGTCTAATAGCATTTTTAGAGGGACCTGGGAAAACACCATTACAGTAGTCAAGCCTAATGAAAATGAAAGCAAATGTGAAGCATACCTTCACATTTGTATGTATTGTTTGTACCTGTACAGGGCATAACTCAGGGAAATCATATTTGAAAGGGATACATCAACTCAATCAGCTCTCAGAAAATATATTATCACATCTCATGTGACGACAGCTGAAAATAGCCAGCCAAGCACTTTGTCATATGGTTACTTAGTATCTCCCCAAGGGGAAGGAGCCCCCTGACAAAATTCTTTTAATTGGCAGAGGTGTTTGTTTTGCTCTGGGACGTACCTCTCCAGGAGATACAAGTCCAAAATAATGAATAAAAAGGCTGGATTACAGCAATGTGCTATGTTTACAACATCATTAATTAAAAGACATGTTCTTTATTATGAAAGATGGTCACAACAGCAGATGCTTGTAGCAAAGTAAATGCTAACAATATATGAAAATGTGAACAAATGTATGTAAAGACCATTTCTGACAATGTAGATCATGAATCAATCCAGAAAATCTAGTTCAGCAAAGCCTTTCTGATCTGATTTAACTAGCACACAATGATCGTACAAGAAAAGAAACATGGAAACGAATACATGGCTGGGAGCTCCTGTTATATTTCATGCAAATGTAGCATGAGTCTAGTTCTTAGCCAAACCTCATTTGTATTGCAAATGTACTTCAATGAACATACCTCACAGACATCAATGTTTTTACCAGTCAAATAAAGCCACGAAAGAAATATCTCTAATATAGCGCGACATGTTCACAGTGCAGGAGTAATGCTTGCCATTTCGTTAATGATTCAACACCTACCCATTGTGACATTTTCCATTTTAAAAATAGAATGCGTCATCGTATTAAGATACAATGATTACTTGAGATTTGCTCAAAAGACAATGACCTTTGAACAAACATAGGATCTTTGGATGACTTTGATAATGGGCGATGCCCTACACATTTACCTGCTACCTGGGAAACACACAAGCAACCACCAACCTATTTTATCCCTCACTCTGCTTTGCATGTGCTCTGTGGAATAATGACGAAACATAAACTGTACAATGTCAGAAAAACAAGCTTTTATCTAATGGAAACATTAGTCACTGATTAACCACTGTTTATATGACAATGGGTGGAGGCAATCAAGATGATTATGGTTGCCGATGATAATAGAACTTCACATTGTAATGTTAAGTTAAATATTTGCCAGACGACTGCATGAAAAAACATCTTCAAATGCACAATTTATATCACACCACAAGCTATTGAAAACGTGAAACTATAATTCAAGCAAAACAGAGGAAAGTTTGAGATGACAAAATTAGATTATGAAAAGAGATGGAGTGAAGCCCAGTTGCCAGATTCATTGTAGCATGTTGTCCTAACAATGTTTTCCTCCCGTGACAGGACAGGGCCAAGCATGATAATAAACCCTTTAATAATTTAGCACCAAGAGGTGTAAGAAAACAAACCTTCTAGATGTTTCCTTGGTCAAGGTGCATGATCCACATGGTCAAGGTTAGACCATACTTATTTTTAAGTTCCCTTCAAGCAAACCATTAAACCGTTATTCTACTTCTAAACACGTTAGACTAAACATGTATTAGGATATTTTTTTTTTGTTTCAGATGATTGAGGCCAACTAGAGACTCCTCCCCGGTGGTCCCTCCCTCATTCTCTCACCCTGACAAACCTTCCCTCTTACTGTCATAGCAGTGTAGGCCTATCTGTGTTTGCAACGGGTAGGGAATGTGTCTTGTTACCTAGCGTCAGCTGAACCTCTTATCACCATTATGTTTTACTGTACAGAGGGAGGTAGGAAAGATGATAAGTTTACATATCAGGGAGTTAACCAGTCTGTGATTCTCGAACGAAATGTAAAACATATCCAGTATTTCATCTAGTTTTAATCAGCATTAAGTCAGAATGCATAACTTAGCGATGGTATTGTGTAGGGCTCAGTAAAAGAAAATCTTACATCCATTGTGTTGTTATACATAATGCTTAATATATTTGCTTGACAAGCATAATAGTGTACATTTGTAATTAGGCTATACATATTCCTCCCACCACTACCCAAAACAAATATGCACTCTAAAGTAGGCCTACAGCTGTGTGTAGGTTTAGGTTAATAGCACTAGGTGTGTCTTTGATGCTCGAATATGTTCTCAGTTAATGGAATCAGGCGTTTTAAATAGAAAACGAACATTACTCACCAAAATAAATACCAATGCCAACATCCCTGCCACAATTTTCCTACAATTTGTTGTTCGTAATTGCAGCAGCATTGTTAGTAATTGCAGAAGTAGGCCTAGTAGTAGTAGTAGTAGTAGTAGTAGTCGTAGTAGGATAATGATGCATAAGACAGATACTGACGTCCTACGCACTCTTAAGCATCTATTGTGGACTACTGGCTTGTCAGGCACCAGCAAACGGGTTTAACCGGCTACGTTTTTAAAACCATAGGGTTGGGTAACGAAAAGTGTCACAAGTCTGAACTTCCTTGAAAATTAGTTATATATATTAAGGTTATATATATATATTTTGTTTTTATCGGAAATAACTTACCCAGTATTTCTCTTCTTCTTGAAGTGTGAGGCTGATCGGTGTAGACCCATTCAAAGTCTCCTCTTCCACCTGTCTTCCCCATATCTGTCCTTACTAGGCGGAGGCGGAGGGCGACTGACTATCGCCTCTGAAGCAACCTTCACAGTTTCGGGGCGCACCCACACTACACCAGATACAGGTGTGTGATCAGCTCCTCCCAGAGGACAGGCATGCGCAGTTCTAATCCGAACCTGGCATCGGGAAAGACTACGTTATGGAGTGACGTTACAACATTTATGAACATCATTATTATGGAGTGGAGGAACGAATTAGTAAGTTCATGAAGGAATTAGTGAGTGAGTGACAGTTTACTATTTTCTTCTAATAAATTAATTATGATTCGTGACTCATTTTTACCTGGGGGGGGGGGGTGAGACTAAGTGAATGAGACTAAGTTGGGCATGGCTTGAGTAGTATCCATTAAGAGCTCAGGTGTTAACTAGCTAAATGAACACTACTCACTGTAGTTGGGTGCACGGCAACACGCACCAAGTTATGATAAGACTGACAGGCTGTATTGGCAACATTATTCTTTAATAAAAGTATGAATTAGTCCATTATCGGAACTTCAGCTAAATTAACACCGCTCACTGTAGTCGGGTGCACGCACCCTCAGTTATGTACTCCATAACGTAAACTGCGCATGCGTCGCCTAGAACCCGCTTCGTCTAAACTGCGCATGCGTCGTCCAGAACAGTTTCGTCCAGAACTGCTTTCTCCAAGCCTGCAGCCAGCCAGCTGATATAGGGATTCAAGGGCCGACTGACTTGGCCGACTCAGTCAGTGAGAGGCTGAAATAGTGTGCATAAAAACTAAAGGGTGTTTTACCTATCGGCCGGTCCCTGATGACCTGAGAGCTCATAACACACAAGCAGATCAGAGATGTATTTTGATCATAACCCATTTAGTGCTTTATACACTACTAGTGATATTTTGAACTCAATTATCTGACAAAAAGGAAGCCAGTGCAGTGATCTTAGCACTTAAGTAATGTTCTTTGTTTCCTTAGTTAAAACTCCAGCAGCATTCTGGATGAGTGGAGCTGTCCAATAGCATTTTTAGAGGGACCTGGGATACACCATTACAGTAGTCAAGCCTAATGAAAATTAAAGCATGGATGAGTTTCTCCAGGTCTTGTTTGGACAGCAACCCTTTAATTCTTGCTAAGGATAGTAGGATTTATGTGGCTATTAAAGTTTAGGTCCGAGTCCATAACTACACCAAGATTTCAGACTTCGTTTTTCGTCTTCAATTATAGATTCTATATAAGCATTTCCTTTAACTCTTTCGTCTTTGGCACCAAAAATAATGACTTCAGTTTTATCTTTGTTCAGGTGGAGGAAATCGCGGCACATCCAGGCATTGATTTGCTCAATGCACTTGATGAGTGGACTTGGCGGTTGCAGGGTTGTCTGGACGGGCTGGGAGGAGGCTGAACAGCTGGGCCATGGTCATAGGGCCCGAACAGCCCTCTGTAGGGCCACCCTCCACCAGTGCGATGAGGCATCATCCCTCCCACCTCCTTCCTGGAGCCTGGACCTGGGCTGCTGCAGGCTAGATCCAAGGTGGAGGTGGCTGACGGTCGCCGTGGCTGGTAGCTCCAGTGCCTCCCTGGGCAGCTCTTCTGTCATACCTTCCTTGGTTGGAGAAGTCCCTGTTCAGGCGCCAATGTGGCAGTTTCCCCTGCCACATGCCATCTACAATGGTTTTTCCAGGGCTTCTCCAGTAGCAGGACACAGGCAGATGTTGGTTAAACCGGTTTATTGTAGAGTTTGCAGTAGTTTCTGTTGACATGCTAGCACTCCTCCTGAGTGTGTGTGCTGGTGGCTGGTTTAACCTGTGGGCTTTGATTGGCCAATGCCCCACAGGTGTGCAGCCTCACCCAGGCCCAGAGTCTAATCAGTCTGACTCAGACCAGGTGAGGCTGCTTAAACCAGCCACCAACAACACACACTCCACATTGTGGTAGGCTATATTGTTGTTTTTTGGAAAAGTGGGAGCATATAAAGGTTGAACAGAAACAGCCCAAGAATTTAACCTTGGGGAACCCCACATGACATTTTTGTTCACTCAGATACGCAGTTACTAATAGACACAAAATAGTCTTTGTCTTTTAGTTGACTTGAACCAATGCAGTGCTGTACCAGATAGCCCTTCCCAATTTTCTAGCCTGTCAATCAATATGATCTATGGTCCACCAACTGAGATTTTTCCAGAGTCCGTTTTTAAGCGAATGTCATTTAAAACCTTGACAAGAGCCGACTCAGTGCTTTTGATACACAGTTAATACACAAGTTTTGTTTAATTTGGAAGTACTGACATGTTGTCTAATTTTCTGGATCAAAATCATTGCATGACTTAGTGGAAAGGAGTTCTGGAGCTACTGACACTGAGGGTTAGACAGCCTATTAACAGTGGTGAATAAATCCTGTGTGTTATTTATATTTTAGTTGATGAGGTCAGAAAGAAAGGACTCTTGCTTTTTCAATTCCAAATTGTAAATGTATATAGAAAGTCTCTCTTGGTAAATGTCATTGTGTATCTGGAGTTTAGTTTTTCTCCATCTGCATTCAGCTTTCCAACATTCTTTTTTTGGAGTTTTACTGATGTGGAATTTCTCCATGGAGCTTTTTTCTTACCAGAGATTGTTTTAACCTTTATGGGTGCAATTGCATCAATTATATTTGTAAATTTAGAGCTGAAACTATCCACAAGATCATTGACAGAGGCCAAAGTGAGTGCAGGCAACCTAGAGAATCCCTCCATGAATAGAGTTGTGGTGTGGCTGTTTTGAGATTACATCTGTCCGAATATGCATGGAATTAGTATAGTCATCTCAAAGAAAACACAAAAGTGATCAGACAGACCAGTATAAGTTACCACAATCTTAGAAATAAGTCTAACCAAGTTTCAGTTGAAAACATAAAATCAACTTTATTCTCTATGATGAAATCATTAATTAAAAGTGATTTGCCTGCTAAAGATCTGACACTTACTAATGCCATGTTTAGGGTGCTTAAGACATTTTGCAGCCAGGGGAGTGGGGGGGAGGGTGCCCGCCGGCGACGTGTATCAGTGGCCAACAACAGAGGGGCGGCAGGGGAGAGGAAAAGAGGGAGACAGAGAAAGTGGTGAGGATGGTGTAGGAGAAGGGGGAGTGTGAGGTGAGGGAGGCTTGTTCATGGGCTGATCCAGAGGTGCTGGTGCATGGGGGGAGGGTGGAGTAAGGGAATGGACAGGTGACGGTGGTTGAGGCTAGTGCATTTGCAGGCTTATCCAGAGTCCTCAAAACATCTTCCTCCAGGGTCAGAGACTGCGGAGTGGAATGTGTGTCAGAGGGCACTGCCTCAGATCCAAAGGCAGAAGGGTGTTGAAGACCCAAAGAGAATATTTTCAAACAGTAGCTTCTCACCAGACCTGTTTGGATGAGAGCCATCTGCCCTAAACAGGTGTCTGTGTCCCCACAGACAGATTAAAATGATCAATGAAGTCGATCCCTCCGAGGCTACACGTTGAAGTAGCATGCTGAACTTATTGATTCCTCTTCCAACTGTAGGCAACGGCCCATTGACAAAAAAACTGTACTTAAAACTTAGCGAGACTGTTAGTTAGTTCTATGAAATCCTTCTTCATGATTTCAGACTGCTCCTTTACGATGTCACTGCTTCCCGCATGGATGATCATTTTGTTTACTTTTGGATGTTCAGATATAAGTTGTGGGATTTTGTTGGTTATGTCGCAGACCATAGCACCAGGGAAAGAATATGTTTTAATTGTCTTACCACTTACATTTCTGACATTAGAGTCTCCCACAATTAGGGCAACAGGTTCCACAACTTTCTTCTGACTTATTCCTTTGCCGATCTGCTGTCCGAGCTTTTTTGGCCTCAGGTCTTCTCCCTCTGTCAGAGTCCTTTGGGTTTGGTCCATGTCCCTTTCTGCTCCAGTGGTTGACAGTTGATTCCATTTCTTGTGATAGTGGTGCATACCTGTTCTTCAGATGCAGAGGCAGTGGGAGTCGTGATCTGTGTTTGTTCATGATCGGACCCTTTACTGTCTTCCAGGTGTCCGGAGTTGAGGTCGATCAAACAAACTTGGTCCCTTCTGTTCTGTGTGGGTGTATAGCTTTAGGCTTGGCCCAGTGGGTAGAACTCTTGGTCCATACCGGTGGCATTGATTGTTCTGGTCCATTTCCCAAGTTTTGGAAAACTTGTTCAGAGTCAACCGTCCATCTGGCCTGGTTGAATTGCAGTGAGTTGGAGACACTGGAAGTTTGCAGTTCCTCTCTATATCAAATAACTTTGTTTGCAGTACAGCGATCCTCTGCAGTTTGTGGCAGTCTGTACATTTAGTTGTTTCTCATAAGAACAGAGGCATAATGCTGTTCTCAGGAAATGAAAGTGTACAATGCACCTGTTCCAATTCTGCATGGTTCTGCGTTTTAACTATTTTTTGTCATTTTTTTTATTTCATAAATAAAATATATTTCTATTTTTTATTATATTTTATTTGTTTTAATGTAACATGACACGGGCTTTGTATGCATTTAATCATACATGCAAGATTTCACCTCTCTAATCATTTCGACCGAATATCTGATCACAAATAAATATAGAAATAAACCAAACTTAGAAGAGTAAACCAAACTGTTATGCTTACTTTTTTTATTAAGTTTTTGCAATCAATTACAAAAATGTGCATTAAAAACTTAATAGACCGCAGCCACAATGGTCTCTGAAGTTTGTCAACAAATCCAATCGAGCCCGGGCCAAATCGCGCGAGAGTGCGTAACTGGAGCGCATAGTGGCGACGAGACTAGCCGTGTAGAGTTGTGTTGGAGAAGAAGGAGGAAGGCAGAGAAGACTAATCGGAAAGCGGGATAAAACCATTTTAATCAAGATAAAGTACTGGTTTTGACATGGCATCGGGTGACACTCTGTACATAGAGGCGGATGGGTCAGAAATGCCAGCCGAAATAGTGGAACTTCACGAAATCGAAGTAGAGACTATCGAGACAACAGTTGTTGGAGACGACGATGAACATCAGCCTATGATTGCTTTGCAGCCTCTTGACACCGATGATCCACACTCGATTCACCACCATCACCACCAAGGGGTGATTCTGGTGCAAACCAGAGAAGAAGTGGTGGGCGAGGATGATTCTGAACTACATACAGATGATGGCTTCGAGGACCAGATCCTCATTCCCGTCCCAGTGCCCGCCGTGGAGCAGGACTATATCGAACAGACTCTGGTTACAGTCGCTGGCAAAAGCTCGTCGGTCGGTCGCAACAAAAGGGGGGGAAGTGGAAAGAAAGCGGGCAAAAAGAGCTATATGAGTGGAGCCGAAATGGGCAGGAAATGGGAACAGAAGCAAGTCCAAATAAAGACTTTAGAAGGAGAGTTTTCAGTTACGATGTGGGCATCAGGTAAACTGTCTAGGTTGAATTCCTACATGCTGCTCGTCTCATTGTTCTTGGCGTGTCTAACGTGTGGTTTGGCCTTGCGCGGCCGATTGCCCGCCGCTAATATCCAGTTCATTTCGCAACTCCGACGCACAAATATTCCATTTGAAATGTTTTTGTTTTTATGGGAAGCCATGTTTTATCTGTTGATGGGCGCCGCCATATTTCCCCAGTGTAGAAGTATGGCGGCCCGAAAAAATGGCGTTTATTTGGGCCGGGGAAGATGGCGGCGAGTGTGGGAGCGAGTGCTCCTGTAGCGGGCCGCTGTGGCGCAGTTCAGCTGTCTGGGGCTGGGGGAGGGCCGCCCGCCCGCCGCCGCCGCTCGCGAGATGTGCTGTGACGCTAACGCTAGCCTTTAGTAGCCGTTAACTAGCCTTACAAAAAGCGGTAAATGTGTGGCTCGCGCTACAGTGTACCTGACGGTAAATGTGTGGCTCGCGCCACAGTGTACCTGACAACGGGGATTGTTTCATGTATAGTTAACAACACAGGTGTAACGGTTCAAACCTATTGCCGAAAGGGGGGGGGGGGGGGGGGGGGTTTGTACACATGCATAGCGGTGCAAGACACATGTTAACAATGATTTAAACATGTGGCAATTAAAACATTTGTTCCCGTTTAATGACCGCAAACTAACCTTTGATCTTTTTTGCTGACATTTGACGGATATTTGAAATTGACTAATGTCGATGGTCGGTGAAGGACGGGGCAGCGTAACAACGTTGCGTTGATAAATCGATACTCGTATTAAGTTGCTTTTTAGGGTGCTTTTTTTTTTAAAACACATTGTACTAAAACTGTACCCCCCCCCCCCCCCCCACCACCACACACCCACCCACCCCACACCACACCCCCACCCA
>OOFB01011217.1:57870-65370 GCA_900323305.1 Trachyrincus murrayi | reverse complement strand
GTGACATTTGTTGGGGTCTGTACCAAACAAATGTTTTCTACCAAACAAATGTGTTGGCCAGGGCATCTCTGCAGCACTACAGTACTTATAATGGTGTTCTAAATTTCCATTTACACATTTTAAATTGCAGCTCCTGCGATTTGGATATTGCACTTGGCCATACTGCGATTCAGATAAAATTTCGATTACTTGTTCAGGCTTCTAATTGGCTTCTAAATGAGACCGGCGTTTATTTGTCAAAACAAGTTGCTGCACCCGGCCACTAAAGGGGACTCTGCTTATAATTGAGGTTTTACGGTATATACATACACAATAAGAGCAGTGGAAATGTCGTACATGAATGTTCTACATAAATCGTCGTGCCTAAATGTAAACATGATGGACACGATCGACATACGCTGTTCTACATCTGGTACACGAGTAAAGGCATGCTAGTCAACCTCCCCACTCACCAAAGTCAGCCAGCTTCAGCTCCCCCGTGTCACTGATGAGGAGATTCTGGGGCTTGAGGTCTCGGTGCAGGATGTACCTCTGGTGGATGTAGGACAGCCCTCGCAGGAGCTGGTACAGGAAGAGCTGGAACCACAGCAGAAACAATGCGGTCAGAGGACGAGGTCGAGTACCTGGACTCTTCTGAACGTATTTAGAGTCAAATCAAACCATTACAGACGTGTTCATTCGTCGCTTTGTGAAAAACAAATAAAGGCGTTTACCCTGGAATGGGTGGTATCATACCAAGCACGGCTCTGGTTGAACACTTAACTGTCTATGTCTGTTCAACTGAATCTGTGTGCGCCCGTCTGCAGAGCTATCCATCATCTGAGCAGGGTGCCGTCTTAAGGGCTGAACACACGTGCACGCTCCCCGAGCTCATTTACATTTAGCGCAACACACACACACACACACACACACACACACACACACACACATTAAACACCCACTTGCACACACGCATAACACACACGCGCACGCTCGCTCACATGCACACACACACATACGTCAAAAACAGTCAGAAGAAAATCGTTTTTTTTCTTCAACCGGGACTATCGACAGGCGATCAGCGAGATAACTGCCACCTCGCCAGCCATCTGATCACCTGCATCAATTACAGAGATTGACTGCCTTATTGACAGGTTAGGGATCGATTCATTACAAGGCTGTTCATCTTTAACTAATTGACCTCTTGTTAATGTCTTTGTGCCAAACAGTCACTTTATAGTATAATACACCAGCATTAGCCTTTTCTAATAATGTTATGATTGATGATTTCTAACACGTGAAGAAATCTTTTTTTTACTGAAAGATGGCTTTACTTTAAAAAAAAAAATCATTTGAATATAAAGTGAAAATAAAATAAATGTCGGCGCCTGGAATATTTTAGCCTCCATTTCATTCCCATTTCAGCCATTAGACGTTTACCTGGAATGCAAAATGTGTTTGCTTTGTTCAATCAAACCTCTGGGACTTGCCAGGCCTCCCTTTCTCTTATCAATCAAATAATAATGAGCCACACACACACTCCCCCCTGAACTCCAATTCCAACATTCCCCTCGCATTCATCTCCTCTCAGCACGACCCCCGTCTCGGCCAATTAGGCGGAGAGGAGCACAGCGGAGTCTAATAAGAAACCGGCCTGTTCTGGTATGTGGCGTCGCCGGGTCAACAGTTTAGTATTCCTCAACTCGCCGGGTGCAGGAGTTGAAGGCCGTGCGGAAGGTAAAACATTTGCATGAGAAATGTGTGTTTACTGCCGTACATCAAAGTGTGCTTGAGAAAATAAAAAAAAGCCTGGCTTTGAGTGTGCAACTAGAAAAGGGGGAAAAAAAACTGTTTATTTCAGTGTTCAGTGCCGCGATACAAACATCAAAACCTCCTGGAAAGGGAACTCTCAGTAATTGACCGTGGCGGCGAGCGCTGCGTATTTTTGCATGAAACAATTTGAGATACGATTGAGGGGCGCTCGATGAATGCCGTTGCCGTTTGTTGCATATTGTTCTCTTAGTTTCCAAGAAGGGTTCCATTTGGAATTGAAATGACTCTCGCCCGGACCAGAGTGCATATAAGTGGAGTGATTGAAATGGCAATATCTCAGCGCGCTCGCCAAGCCTTGATGGGATCCGTGCTATTTTCCCCCGTTTCCCGAACAGTCGCCACGTCACGTGTTGGCTGAACGGGGTCTGCAGGGGGCCATTTGTGCCTTCTGACGGAGGCGGAGGCATCTGCTGTCGGACCCCGCTAACCCAACTATAATAAGTAACGGTGAGCCGTCCATCTGGCCCGGGGTACTACAGACAAGAGAGCCCATCCGGAACCGAGACCCCCCACAGACAACAGGACTTCACCAACACACCGACAGGAAAGAGGCAGAGTTGGGTGTGAAATACTGAGCCATGACCAACAAGGCAGTGACTAAAGGAGGCTGGGAAAAGGTTTAAACGGAGACCTTGCAGGATTAACACAGGGGGGAGGGGAATCATACTAATAAAAGATAACGGGTCAAGCTAACAAAACAGTGAGAGTGAGAGTGAAACGGAGGAGGAGGAGGAGGGAAAGGACGAGGAAGAGGAAGAGGAGGAGGAATAGTAAGCTTATATAAGCATCAAAGTCAACAACAGCTGGGTGGGTGTGACCCGGGACGTCAACATGCCCAACGAAAGCCCCCGCCACTGCGGCTTCCATCTGAGATCTGCCTGAGGTGCAGGAATTAAGAGGACGAAGGAACGTAGAGATTAGAACCAGGGGTGTTAACTATGAAGTCAAATATAGACCGAGGGACTACTGCTCCTTTTAAGTTTTCCTACGGAGCAACTGAAATACTCTGAGAGACTCATGAGTGAGTGCATATCGACGGTTCTGCGGTAAAGTTGGAATAGCAGAAAACCCTGAGTGTGCGATCCGACACAGTCCTGAACAGCACCCCAGAGTTCGGTGATGGTAATAAGGTATGGACCTGAGGTGTGGCCTGTCCTCGTCGAGTTTAAAGAGAGTAATAGGACGATATCTCGAGACGCCGGCTGTAGCTTCCCGTGCAGGGACTCCTGGAATTGGTTGTCCACTATTTACAGAGCCATTCGTCAGCCCCTTCACCAAAACTGCTAACCCAAGATCAACGCAAAAGCATAATATATGAAGTGACTCACAGATGGTGGGCGTGTACTATGTATAAAGATTCAATTACACCATCATACTCTTTTTTTTTGCACATTTATTTATGAACCTGGTTTTTAATTAGTTCATAGAGATTACGATCCTAATGGAGCTCAATGACGTGGTAATTTAACGAGGGGGGGGGGGGGTGTATTCATCATTAAACACCTTCTTCATGTTTAATATATACATCATAAACCACTGTGAGGACACGTGGGCTCACTGGGGTGTCCAAAAGCCCCCGTTAAAAAGGTTTAGAAACGGGGTACTTGTGTATTTGTGGACTTCCACGAGTAGCAGTGCAAGACCAGTTCATGATTCCCCAGTTCCCACTAAATAATTGCATAGTAACTGCTGCATACAATAAACTCTGTGGCTAGTATTTTAGCACCATGACCTATCGCGTTAGGGGAGACAGCTCCTACTAACCGTAATCCGTCATGCCAAAGCCAAGAGTAATGCATACAATGACTTTCCCTAAAGATGGACTAGTTTAACGGCAGTCATTTTCATTACACTGCCGTGGCTCTCTATCAACGTAAGTATCGCAAAGATGTGAGATGTGAGCCCAGAATGAATATTCGACTTATCATCTGCGGGCGGAGTGATGTCAAAGCCGACTGTCTGATTCTCCCGTTCATTTTCGCGGCAACATATGAGGCAATACATCAAAATGACAGAGCCGCGCACGGGGGTCCGCCAGAGTTTCACCGCAAGCACAAAGAATCAAAGGTAAGCGTGGATCGCTGCAGAGGAGGGAACGCGCAAGAAGTGTATTTAACAGGAGATATTCATCTCATCTTGATCCTGAAACACACACAGACACACACACCCCTCTCATTACTATGCTTATGGGATGTGCAGGCAAGAAAATGGGACAGAATTGGGGCGAGAGAACAAAAATGACAAGCATAGACTCTGGTGCTTTGTGTCTGTCGTATGGGGTGCTTCAGGGCTGAAGGAAAAAAATCAAGAGGAAACTTATCGCCGAGACACCGAACGCTGCGAAAAAACAGCCCGGGCCGGGCGTGCTCAGAGTCGCGAATCTTTCGCATGAAGTGGTGGAAGTGACGGAGAAGTAAAGTGAAGTGTTAAATGGAGTGAGAAGGGCGAACCATCTGCTGGTTATCGCGGGGAGACTTCCGTCGTCTATTCCACGGAGCATCCAGCGTGTCGGTGTCCCTAATGTGCCACATCGAGGGAACACGCCACTGCACACGACGCCGGTGCCGGCCAACGGGGAGCCGGTGAAAAGAAACACAAACACTTTGAGCGGAGTAATTGTCAGCCTTATAATGGCGACGTATTTTTGTAAAAAGAAATGGGACTCTTGATCATGAGCCGCCTCTTTTAAAGCAACATGAAACGTCAAGACAAGTGTATTTATGGGTGTTTGTGAAAACGAGTCATCGCGAAGTAAAATTGTTTTTTTAAAAACCGTATCATAAAAGCGAATGTTGTTTGGCCTGCTGACAACAACCCCTCCCCTCTGCGGGTGTCAGTTTCAAATTGATCCGTTGAGATCTTGTTCGGGACACGGGCTTCAGGCTGACTGGGTGTAATCCAATAAGGGATGACCGATGTACATTAGCCATGTGTGCTCATCTGAGATGATGACACCACGAAAATAAAAAGCGGACGAAACACAGAAAAAGTAGCCGGTGGCTAACATCTGGCCGTCTCCACTCCACTGCAGTACCATCTTCATTTAGTTCCCAGTGCTTCACATGTTACTGCAGCATCATGCATCTGCCAGCACGCACACGCGCACACACACACACACACACACACACACAGGTGATGTGCTGCAGCTCCAGTGGACACACTAATGACTTTAATGTCCGCCAGTATTAAACTGGAGGACGAACCAAACCACGACTGTAGGGCCCCTCGCAGAGCACACTAATGAGAGGTATATCTGTACCGGCCCACAGCGCTGCGACGCTAGTGAGGCCGTTAACCGGCCCGCTGTCTCGTTTAACACTGGAGACGGTATTTATGAAAACAATGAACGAGGGACTTCAAAGCGAGTTGGGGAGCGGGTCTATGGAATTAAAAGCTTGTGATGGACCGTCCCTCACGTGACAGGGCGAGCCAACACACACACACGCCCACACGCACACACCGCACCAGATGCACGTGCAACTGTCCCCCCCGGCCCCCATACACACACACACACACACCCCAAACAGGCATGCACACACACACACACACACACACACACACACACACACACACACACACACACACACACATACATACATACATACATACATACATACATACACACACACACACACACACACACAACTCCAGTAGTAGGCTGTCAGATCATTAGCCCTCCTCTGTTCTGTGTGTAGTGTTCCCCAGGGAGTCATCTTAGCCACGGACGTGTCACCTATACCTACACCCACCCCCCCCCCACCACCCTCCCCTGGCTCTTGTAAGGGCAGTCATTGCTTAGAGATGTCATTTGGACAGTCGCCAACTATGCAGGTTTACAGGTAAATACAAACAGCAGAGTCCCTGGTCAGCCTGCTCCATTGTGACACGTTCAATAGCAGCGCTGCGTGACTGTATTGTTACTCTGAGAGGTAATTAATTAATGTTGAGGTGTCCTATGCTTGTGACTACAGTAAATGCTTGTGACTACAGTAAACAAATTCACACAAAAATGTCATCATCAGAGTATGACAACGTTGTTTACCGGTGAAGTAATGAACAAATAACAGCAAAGCAGGTTGTTTGTTTAGTGCAGTAAACAAAGAGGATACAAGGGCAACGGGGTCTCTTTCTGCATTAGTGATGCGGAGAACATTAACCAGCTGTAAATTACTTCACTGTTCAAGAAAACACGTGAAATAATTCTCTGTTGCTTATTTTATGACAATGTCAATTATTCATATAAATACAATATTGGAGTGGATTTAAGCAAGACTGAATGTGCCGATTAATTTTAAGCAGCAGTTTTATATGATTCAAAGTACATATACATACAGATGGTACAGTAAATATAATGTTGACACTATGATAAAGTACAAAAATGTGCTGTGAGTTGAAATGAATTCAGGCCAAAGAGCCGAGGGAGGTACACGGATAAATACAATACTTGAAAATTGCACAATCAACATTTTGATTGTTCAAATTGCTGTTGATTGTTTGTTTGTTGCTGCGGTACCACTGCTATTTTGAGAGGTAATTATTTCAGGTTGTGGTGTTATATTGCTTGCCATTACGGTAAACCAATTCACAGACACAACAAATGTCAGGTCATCATCAGAACATGACAATGTTGTTTATCTAACAACACAAACTGGTGAAGTAACAACGAACACGTTTCAATGAAAAACACATATTCACAGACTGTTCTTCTTACATTACCTGCATTAACCTTAGCTAGCTAGATAAATGCGACCTGGTTTAAATAACTAAAGATACCTACACAGTCGTAGCTGCCTAGTAGCCACCAGTACTTACCGGTTACTCCACAACCACAGGTGTATAGGTGGAGCATGGCAGAACCCCTGCTGGGCGTTCTCAGAATAACGGCTGAATAATTCACGGCTGTCAACAAGGCTAAACAACAAATCCGCCGTGACAGTAATGTATGAAAGTGTTACATAACTAATGTAGATCTGGGAAACTGGCAAACCACCCGCTGCAATCTATTCACCCCTTATACCGGCCTCATTCACTCCATCACCCGCGTACCCGGTACCACCAGTGTCTGTCTGTCCTCGCCTGCACCTGCTCCTCCGCCCTCCACCCCCACACCCACACCCACACCACCCACCGCACCACCTCGCAAATAGAACAAGTGTCACAGCACCGGTGAAAACACATCCCTTCAGCTCTGCTCTGCTTAAACAAACAACCGCTCGGGCGAAACGAACACCGCAATGTTAGCGGTTTGGGATTCGCGGAGGGGGCACGTCTTCCGAGGGTGTAGCGTACCTTGACGTTGTCCGGGTGGAGGCCCCCAGGGTGCCTGTCCATGTACTGACACAGGTCTGTGTGCTGTGGGAGAAAGTATAGGGAAAAACGTTATGACCAGAAATATATATATATACACATATATATATGTATGTATATACTGTATATATAAACATATAAACACCATGGCGTCTCCATGTCACACTTCTAGTGTTGCGTCTAGCGTGTTGCATTTCATTTGCATAAATTGCAGTGCAGAGTGAAACCGAGCCATGAAGAAGTACCCTCATTATTTTGATCGCAGCCCTTAGCCCGGTGCTTCCCAAAGCGGGAGGCTACTAGGGGTACTGCAGGGAGAAGGAATGGCTAATGTAATGTATTTTAGTGAGGGGGGGGGGGGGGGGGAAGGGGGTAAAACCC
>OOFB01011217.1:17633-35030 GCA_900323305.1 Trachyrincus murrayi | reverse complement strand
ATGCCACGATTTCGATAATATCACACACACACACACACTGTGTGTGTGTGTGTGTGTGTGTGTGTGTGTGTGTGTGTGTGAGTGTGTGTTAGCACTAATGAGAAGCGCTCTTCTCATAAAGCCTTGTCAAGATGCCTAGCCCATCACTAACAAGGGACCATGTGACTAACAGCAGTCTCATGACTTTGCAGAATCTCACAGCCCCAGTTTTGTTTCACCAAACCAAACCAGTCACCGGGTACTGCGCAATGGGCAAATACTTCCAAGATGATATCACATCCCAAACTCAAGTTGAAAAAAACAAAAAGGCTTTTGATAATGGATGACTAGGGATCGGCTTTGTTTTCTAGAAAACCTCAGAGGAGAGATAGGGGGGTCATGTGTTCAGAGATTAATCACTTGCTGATCCTACAAAACATCTCAGGGGCAACGTGGGGGGGCAGAGATCCTCTCCTTAATGAACGGGGAGTCAAAGTCATGAAGCAGTGTGTTTCAGCTTCAGTTCAAGGACGTGCCGACCGCATCTGATTTTTCCCCTGTGCAGGGAACCCACCAGACCCATGCCTTGATTAAAATAAAACAACAGACTGTATTGTGTAAAAGTGGCATAAACACACACTTGGCTTGTGTTCAGCATTTAATTCCTGCTTATTCCTCATGCCCAGACACGGTTTATTCCTCTAGAAAAATACACATAGAACTAAAGTGTCCTTCCCACGGTTTCAATGGGAAGTACTTTGTTTTAACCCAGAAATGTTTGACTTGAAGTCATTTTTTGTGAGGATATGAAATCTTCTCTTAGATTAACTTCCCTTATATCACTTCTGAAATGTAATACCCTTCTCTATAGAATGCAACAACAGCTTAGCTAACAGGGCAGGGCTGTCGGCACACGAAGACAGAATCTGGGCTGACCAGACGGGTGTACATTCACAGAGGAACATTTGTTGTTTTTGCAGCCCGTGCGCATAGCCCTGGTTCTGTTCCACCATTCATTCTCCTGCACTTGAGTCCATGCCTGCTGATGTCAGCCACGGACTGGGCATGGACCGAAGCATCGAGTTCCCCTGTTTTCCCTTTTAACTCTACCATCTTAAGCTGCAATGGGAAATACAAAGATAAAGATACAAGATCAGGCAGCCAAGTAGGGTCCCCTAGTTTGTTGTTTACGTATGTAAAACACTGCAGCACTAAAAAAAAAGAAAGAAAGAGCCCTCCATTTTGACGGAGCGTGTTGAGTCGGCCACTTTGGCAGCCCGTAAGCCGTCGAGTGACAAAGGATCTTATCGCGAGAGAGATAAGGGGAGGTCGGAGAAGCAGCTGCCGAGGATGAAAGGAATTCTTTGTTGCCAATCCCAATTTGTAGCCCAAGATGTGCCTTCACTCTCCACGCCGTCGCCATTCTATCACTTCATAGCCAGACCGGGGGCAACCGACCGGGGGCATAACGCAAAGCCACGCTCACGTGTAAAATTTAACACCGCATTACATCCGATGTCTGAGATATCTTTATCATATCCCGTTGCTTTGCCCTGATGCCGTCATGTCAGCATTGCTGATTACATATTCTGTATTTGATATTTAGCAGCCGGTCCACAGCGCTCTCCCTCAAGCGAAGCAGTGAGAGAGCGCTGATACGTAGCATACGTAGCATAGGTGGAAGAAACGGCTAGTCACAATTTGTTCTATATAGGGATGTCCAGAGCCTGGCTGGTTACCGCCTTTTCACCGAGAGCTGCCATATTGTGTTATCCTCTTCCCAGAGGCTTCGTCTTCTTTCACCTCTGCTTTCGTCTTACCTTTCCAAACACCCTTCCCCTCTTCCTCTCTCTCTCTCTCTTTCGCTCTCTCTGTCTGTCTGTCTTCCCCCCTCTCTCCATTCCTGGCCAAACCATGGGACGGGAAACACAGCCTTTCCACAGCATCTCTCTTCTGGCTAAAAATGTCAAGCAGCCATCAAGGGGCTTGCTGGCTGCTTGAGCAGGAAGACGCACAGAACAGAATACCATGTATGCACATTCCTCTAAATTGGTGTTTTGTCTCCATCTGCAAGGCGAGGTGATATTTCCTAGAACCCAAAAGGTCAGTACGGATGTTTTTCTTCTTCCTCTGCTCTTAGTCTGTCTTTTGTCAGCCCATTTATTAAAAGGGAACATTTACCCTGACATTTGAAATAGCCTGAATACCTTAATTGAGTTATTCAGAGACGAGCAGAGATGAATGCAAGGCCATTGCAGTAGGTTTCTATTTAATTATGTATTTTTATTTAATAAAGATTTTATTTTCCTAGCGTGGGGCATTTATACATATAAAGCATCACCTGTCGAATCCACATCTGCCGATTTGAAAAACCCCCACATTATGTTTAGTTTGGCTCATGTCCCATTTGCTGCAATCACCTCCTTCAATCATAGCCTCCTACCCACACTATTCTCACCTGCATGACTGGGCACCCATTCCTTGCCTTCACGAGAGAGATAAATAAAAAAGGAGCATATGGCGAAGCTCCGCAGCCTTCAGCGTGATTGATGTGACATCCTGTACGACGACATCATCGCAGAGCGCCTCGCCACAGAAAGACAGAAAAGCTCTTCATCCACATTTGCATCAGCAATATCTAATCCATTACGCCTCCTCTGGTGGCCTATTAGCGGAGGGTTAATTAAAGACTAGACGAGGCCACGGTGTGTTTAGAAGGAGACGATCTGTCTGACCCTGGGCTGATTGTCAGGGCCTCCTGCTGACCATGATGGCTCATCGCCAGATATATTCGACACCGCATCTCCCAGAATTACCGCCCGTGGCGGAGGGAAGCTGAGCCCTGCGTGACTGATGGCCGAGGCGAGCCTGCTAATTTCCACAGATAACAATAATCCTGCGATGCGCGGGGAGAAGGGCAAATCATAACACGCTAAAAATAACTAAGTAAGCAGCCGTCTTCGATTTTGGAGCCGTCCTGCGTAGATTGAATAAGCCGCGGCGAGATGAGCCGCTCGCATGCATGCCGACTCTCCATTTAGTGAGGTCGCACACCGCCAATGGGGAAGACACCTCAATTGGTAGTACACACACGCTCATGCACACACACACACACACACACACACACACACACACACGCACACTCACACACACTCTCTTTGACTGGCTCTCAGATTAGCCAGTTGTCACAGATCAGATTGACAGACAGAGCATAAACACTGCTGGTGGCGAGAGTTTGAGCTGTGACAGTCAGTCAGTCAGCCAGTCAGTCAGGCATGCAGGCTTAGGCACAGAGTGACAGCAGGGTGCGCAGGCTGAACAGAAAAGGCAAAACGTTGAGAGAAGCGGGAGTAGGGGAGCGCTTATATGCTAAAATAGAACCAGAGTCATGCAGAACTGCACGCTGCAAATCACACTCCTGTTCTCCGTCTCTCGTGTCTCGCAAAGACACACACACACACAGACATCCCTACCCAGCTTAGTGAAGAGAGAGGAGGAGGAAAGACATGTTGAAGTGATTCTACAGGCGTACAGCAACAGAACCTGAGAGAGTTGGGCTGGGGCGGGGGTCTGGGGGGGGGGGGGGCTCTGTATGAGGACAGACACCAGGGGACCAGCAGACCAAGCCCAGCCACTCCACCAGCGTTTGAAGCCGGCTGCCTCATACGCTATGGGAGGGTGCCCCGGTACAGCCCGCTGACGCAAACCTAGTCAATTATGCTTGGAACTGTGCAGACAACTTAGATGCACGTACACGCCTCACAGACACTAGGAGGACAAAAACAAGCCGCCTTGTAGACGGGCGGCTGGGTTTGTGTTGCAGTTTGCCGGGGTGCATCACAGGAGTTGGGAGAGTGACATCAGCAGACGTAGAGAAGGTATAGATTGCATTGATCCTGAACACCTAGACTCTAGGTGTTCAGGATCAATGCAATCTATACCTTCTCTACCGCCAGCCTATCGTGTATCTGAAAGAGCTTTGCTCTAGGTCCTAGAGCAAAGCTCTTTCAGATACACGATAGGCTGGCGGTCGCTTGATTCAGAACACGCGAAGAAGTAAAAGTTGTTCCCTCAGGAGGCAGGGTGATACATTATACTGTAAAGTAACTGTGGTATAATCAATCAAGGTCTAGTACCCCCACACCAGGGCTTTGACAGTACTATAGTTTTTTTTTCCAGCGTACTATTAACTAAAGACTTAAGAAGTATTAATAAAATCTCCATATAGAGATTTTAAAGTTTTTTTTGTATTCAAAATGAAGTCAATTGTTTTTATTCGCAGGCTGAAATGAACAAAAAGCAATAAACAGAATTGTATTTTCTGTACTGAGAATACAATGCACCGTTAATGTGTTCACGGTCACACTGCTATGAATTCAATATTCTGCAATAACTTAGCAGTGTGTGCGATTACACCGGCACAGCGGATGATAAAACGTGCAGTGTGTTACGCGTGCCTGATTGGATCGGTAGTATGGATTAGACCGCCACACAGTTGGACACACTTGAGTTGTAATAAAATACAGCCGACCAAGTGAGAAAACTGTGCCCGGGTGAAACGCTTCAGCCTCATCTCAAGAATGGATGGACAAGAACTCAACCTTCTCGTTCTATACTTAGCTTCTGCCGCTGTGGCTTTTAAATCTTTATTTAATAATTTCCCGAGTGTGATAGCATGGCAAAGTAGCTTTCAAAGAAATTACGTTATAAGCGGGGTCGCGGCGGGCGTGCAAAATCTTGGCTTTGATTAAACCCGGGTGACTTCAGAGTGAAACTTCATTCACTATGCGACTAGTGCAACCAGGATTGTCACATTAAGATGGGAGGAAGTAGAAAGGAATGAGCCATCAGGCATTCCTCAGTTTCTGCCACAGTACGACAAAAAGAAAAAGTAGATGTTGAGCATATCTTTTAAATAATATCTTTTTACCTTCTTCTGATCCCCCTGCCGAAATAGGAAAGTTAGTCACATGATGCCAAAGGCTGAACGCCGTGTGACGTAAGACATGGCCAGGAACACATGGGTCCAGGCTGAAATATGTCGAACGCAGCTACTCGGCACTCACGGCTGAAGGCCATGACGGCAATCAGTCCCTGGGAATTAATTAATCCACAATAAAGCAAGTTCATCAAAGAGCCGTTTAAAAGCGCGTCACAGTCTCATTGTTAACCCTTCTGCGCTCTTATTATGTTAAATCAAAGAGGACAGCGATGTAATCAAGATTCCAGGCGACCGGTTAGCCACCCGCCGCCTCTCGTCTCTCGTACCCGGAAGGCAGCGGAGGAGAGGATAATCCAGGCCAGGTTAGGGATCAGACGCCAGCGACAGGGACGCAATGTGTCGCTAGGCGGATCGATTCAGTTGAAGGACGTCTGAAAGGGACACTTTATGGGTGTTAACACGGGCGGGAAGGGGTGTTAGCGAGCACAGATGCACTCTCGCCGTCTCTCTTTTAACGCTAAACCCTAGCTCCGCTAACGCACGCAGGGCTGATGATGCGTTGGTTCCTTCTTGTTCCTTTATCATGTTTATTTATTTTTTTTATTTTTAATCAGTAACCTTTCCTTTGTTATTTCCAAGGAACATTATCAACGCTCTTCGTCGACTGGGAATTTTGACTTCTTTTTTTTTTGAGCCGCCAAAATAAGCTTTCGTAATTGAACTTCTACCGAAACAAATCAATGATGTTAGTGTTTTTACCTTCCATGCATACAAATGTCCCCGGTGGGAGACCCCCCCCACCCCCACCCCCGCACCACACACACACACACACCTCCAGCCAGTCATGCTTTGACCTTGCCGAGTGAAGAGGAGAGGCTGGAAAACAGCTGGTTATAAGATGGAGGAAACAGGCACTACACATAATTGCTTTAGTACACTAAAACATTTGTGGGCCACGCACGCGCACACACACACACACACACACACGCACACGCACACGCACACACACAGAAAGAGGGGGAGCGAGCGAGAGAGAGAGAGAGAAGGAGACACAGGAATATTGTATTCCCCCATGCAGTACAACCCTAGAAGCGTGTGGAGGTATACAGAGAGTGGGCCCGTGCTTGTCAAAATGTTGACAGTAAAATTAAAAGCCATTAGAGCCCACCGGCATGACAGAGACGTTGACACTAAGACTTATTAAAAATGTCACTCGTCGGTATCGCAAAGCCACTTTAGGTGCGCGTGCGTCCACAAAATCCCCTCGTCCTTATTCCTCATCCCGATTCGTCCTCTGCGTCGCTGTCATGTGCAATCAAGGTGCAACGGCGGAGTTTATGGTTGGGAGGTCCGTCTTGTGATAAAGCATCATCGCTTAATCCCCGTGCGTCTGTGTGTTGTTGTTTTTTTACACACACACACACACACACACACACACACACCGCACACAAGGAGCACTGGCATCAAAAGAAACAACACAACCAAAATGTACGTATCTGATGGTGGTTTACTTTTGCTGGAACGATGTCTATGGGCCTGTGCACAACAGGCGTGTGCGGTTAGCTTTCACAACGACATGACGTGATGGAAGTAGACATTCATTTCATTCGTTTTTTTTATTTTTTATCCAGCCATGAAAAATAATACGAGACAGCAGACTCCTATTCTGCTGAGAATAGATAATGAAGTTCCAATGTGACAAAGACAAACGCAGGCAGGAGTTGAGAGAGAGAGAGAAGATAGAGAGAGAGACAGAGACAGAGAGAAAGAGAAAGAGAGAGAGAGAGAATATAGGTATGCTGCTAAATAATTTATTTAAAAAACATATTAAAATGTATTTGTGTAAACAAACAACAACGCTGACAGTAATTTGACAGAGACATAGCTAGAGCGTAGAACCGAGACACACGGGCCTCCTCCCGAGGAGAAGCTCACCAACACTGCATCATACAAATTAGCTGATGTTAGCTAATGTTGAAGACGCAGCGCTGTTTAACATTCAGCAGGCATAGGCCGGTGATCACCCGCATGTTCCTGTGGAACAGCGAGACACAGACGGACGCCACCGCGTGTCCTTACGTTATCACTCGACCGCATACGAATCGAAGATAGCTGCCCTCTGAACCTACGGGTGGGTAGAGTAGGCCCCTACTGACCCAGAGCTATGGGGCTGATGACCACTGATAACGTCCATTCAGTCGAGTGATAACGTTCAAATCGGGTGTGGACGGACAGACCCAAAGACAGACAGAAGGAGCGGGGTGAGGGGCAGGAGCAACAGGAGAGACGCTAGACAATAAAACAAGAGGAAACAGAGAGCCATGGGAGACCAGAAAACCAAGGTGAAGGTCTGTGTGTGTGTGTGTGTGTGTGTGTGTGTGTGTGTGTGTGTGTATGTGTTATTGTGTGCACGTGTGTCTTTGCGTGTGCGTGTGTGTGCGCGCTTGCGTGTGCGCGTGTGCGTGTCCGAGTGCGTGAGGTAAAAAGAGAGAATGATGGATGGGCGGGGGGGGGGAAGTAGGCACGAGAGAGAAAGTGAAAGCAGACAGAGACGGAGTGCAGGAGGAAAAAGAGGAACGGCCGAATGAAGAAAGAGGAAGCGGTGGAAATAACGCAGTACAGTAAAAAGCGTGAGAGGAGAGACAATAGAGGGAGACGACAGAGGGAGTGATGGGGAGTGACAGAAATAAGTAACAGCCAGGGGCGAAGGACAGGACAGTCAGACTGGGGCTTCATTTTCCTCGGTTAATAACCACCTTCTATATCGCGGTGGAAGCGTTCAAGATAAACCTTCATGCAGCAATGGCACGTCCAACAACCACTGTACTGTACTCCAGATGTAATGCGATGCATGGGAAGTCCGCCCGACCGACTTTATTGTTGAGGTTTTGATTATGACTTGCGCAAGTACACATTCTGTAACAATTGCGCAATAGCAACTCGACAACTGGAGCACTCATAGTTAGGAATGTGGGTTCTGCGTCCGAAGACACAGTCAAACACGTAAACGTCACAGTGTTGAGCAGTAAGCCTGCCAGTTACAATAGTCTGTTAAACAGATTTGACTCCAATGTTTGGCCTAATAAAAATGTCAGATATCTAAATTTCTCCAATTAGTCCAATTGTTGATATCTACACTTGCCTAATGAATCCAATAACATTGATATCTGCAGTCTCTCAATGGATTCGCGATGCTTGTGAATCAGTTAGATAGGCCTAATTGTAGGACACTAACATGAGCATGTGTGTTGTTGAGACAGACTTAACATAAAAGATCGAATTAAGATTTCTTTTAATTTCTAGATTGAATTACGTGGTCCAATCTCTCCACTTATATTTCTTGTTTCAACCTCATTTTAAACTTTAAGCACGCACACACACACACACACACACACACACACACACACACACACACACACACACAGCATATCTTCATTGGTCATGTTCATGGTATACCTCCAGGCCAGTGAAATCTAATTCCCTCTTCATCGCTGCAGGAAACGGATTTTTTCCTTCACTAAATTCTTTACATTCTTCCTCTGCAGCAGAGCCCATTTATAGCCAATAGCTGAAGCTAATTCCCGTGGCACTCGTTTCTGGGGGAGTGCTGTAGTTCAAGATGTTTTATCGTGCATTCCTCGTTCGGCAACAACATCAAGAACAAGAAAAGAGCTATACATCTTCCCATCGCACTAATCACACACAACACGTCAAACAGTCCCGATAAAGACGCAACGGCATTCACAATATTTACACTTGAGCTGCTGCGGGCGAGCAAGCCGATGATGACTTCCATGCAAGGTCTTCTGGAAAAACAATAAAACATCTAATAGCGGGAGAGTCTTGAGCGGCACTGAGCGCTCCCACCGCAGACGCCGCAGAGGAGCTGAGGCTGCAACAACGAGAGCCGGGGAGGGAAAACAGCTCTCTCTGTACCACGGAGGAAGAGGAGCGAGAGGGAGAGTATACGATCTAATGAAGAAGAAGTGAACGTGCGTTTACATCTCTGTGAATTTGGTGAGGTTTGATTGTGTGCGTTTTGGTAAAAAAAATATATAAAAAAGTTATACACGGAATAATAAGAGAGAGAGAGAGAACTAGAAGTTAAGTGAAAGTGAAAGAGAAATTTGCATGATTGATGAACAGGCGTCTCGGGACAGAGGGCAGGAGCAGTGGTGGACAGTGGAATGATGTCCGTGGACCACACATGTATAAATAAAGCAGAGATGGACAGAGGAGGTTACTGTCCTTTCCATGAACTGCAGGCCGGCGTGGGAGTCAGATGTTAACCATACAGAACCTTGCTCTGCTTCTGGCCTCTATTGGGCATAATACAATAGGCCCGCCCATTGATAGCAACATTTAAACTAGCCCAGGTTTACCGTTCTACAGTATGTTTTTTTTTGTTTGCATTATAAGACAGCACACATAATATGCACTGGAAGCGCATCTTTCATAGATCTTATTCTAAAAACCAGGCTCTGTTTGAAGACAACTAGGCTCCACAGGAGCGAATCGTATGGTACAGACTGGGAAACTAGGGACTGAAATCAATGTTACTTACACTCAAAAGGTTGACCAAGCATAATTTCCCTGCTAACACATTAAATTTAACCTCCCGGTACTCACTCAGCCCTATTGAGTAGCTCATCAAGTCACAGCATATACAGGCAATCAAGCTGAGGGAAATAAAGAGAGTAGGGGCGAGAGAGATAGGAAGTGATAACAATAGAGTATGTGATAGCGGGAGACCACCAGAATGAAGAGTCCATTTACTATACTTTACGATATGGAAAGAGACCAGAAGCCATTAAAGGGGCAGTGAACCTAAAATCGTCTTTTTGGTCATGGCCATTTCGTGGTCATTTTGTCTTATATGATCGTCAACATAGTAATCTCCGCCAACCACGAACGTCCCACTCTGCTCCGAATGCAGGTGGCGTCCGTGAGGCCGAAGTGCCTTTTCTGGTACACTTTGACGCCACGACGAAGGGACACCGGCGGCGAGGTGTGTGTGGATGTGTGGAGCTCCGTCTGGGCAGCGGTTGATTCTGATGTCCACGTACGAGAGAGGGTTAAGCTTCTCGGACACTCATAGTACAACGCCACGGTGTGTGGCGCATTGCTATATACAACATTATGTCTTATAACATTATAACGCTCATATGATGGTACTAGCTTAAAAAAAACTATCACAAAGTTGCCGTGGGTCATAAGTTACCATGGGGATAACACGCCCCCCCCTCCTTCCTAGAACAGCCCAAAACGCATTTTTTTTAAGTTAGAATTTGAGCTGAAACAGGGGGGTTCACTTACACTTTAAGAGAATGCAGACAATTCTCAATGCACTACTATATTCTACCCGGGTTTTGTATGTTTTACAACCTAGGCTCCAAGTGAACCAGCAGACCAGATCCCATAAAGCAGCGACAGAGCCCTGGAGGGACATCCGAGATGAGAGGGAGAAATGATGCTCTATACATGAATGCATTCCATACGCACCACAGAGAGCAGAGGGTTCGCACACAAAAGGCAAAAGATCCCCTAGCAGCTGCGTAACAGCTCCTGCTGACTAATAACATAGATTACACTAAAATTGTGGCAACACAATGCTATTGAATCAGTTGAGGCACGAGGAGGGAGATGGAGAGAGAGAGAGAGAGATGGGTGTGTGTTCGAAAACAGCTCAAATCAAAATGCTTTGGATTTTCCCAACTTACTTCGTCAAAACTGCTGTCCTCTTTCTTGAAAGCTGCAGGGGGAAGAGAGAGAAGAGAGAGAGAGTAAGAAATCCTGGCAAGCATTGGTAACTTCTGAAGAACGAGCAGCATCCCACAGCATAACCACGGGAGGGGAGGGGGGGGGGTAGAGACACAGACGAGAACAGCTCACTTCACGATTTCCACAAAGTCACAATTTGTCAGACATGCATTCTGTGTGCTTAGGAGAAGCAGGGGAACACTGCCGACAGCTCCGAATGTGAAACTGTTAAACGGAGATTTGCTACGATTTTTTGGACAGCCAAAGACATTGAAGAAGAATTAGACTTGGCTGCCGTATCAGTGACCTTTCGTTTGGGTTTTTTTTTAACCAGAAGAGCACAAGGAGAGCGATGACGGCCATTGCTGTTGTTCTGAGCGAAGCAGTTTTTTCCCCTTGGTACTGTGATTGCTTTTTGACAGCAATATCCATCTCGTTTACGAATAACTGAAGGTTAACAACTCTGCACCGTCTGGGAGCTGCCTCCACCTTGATGGCCGTTGACACACGACCATAGGACACCCGTGGACAACGCGGGGTGGTTTTGTCAACAACAAAAAATAAAAAGACATACAGTCAAAGCCCATAAGAAGCTTGCGGCAAATGATGGCTATTTTAAGGTTACTAATCATATCACATTGGTTGTTAATGGACCGTCTCTCCTAACAAGAGAAGGGGACCCCAGATTGAGGAGGGTTAGTGTTTTTGGGGGAGGAGCTGCAGGGAAGATGGGTGTGGTGGTGGTGGTGGTGTTTTTTTTGGGGGGGTGGGGGGGGGGGGGGGGTAAATGACTTTTTCATGTCACAGTAAGTGTTTGGAGTCAGACTCGGGCTACTCACTGGGCCATAAAATTGCTAATTTCCCTCCAGAGGCTTTTACAGTAAGACTAATTCCCCATTGTGGCGGTATGGCCAGATCACTGCCGTTTAAAAGATGGCCATAACACACGATATTGTGGATTTCTCTTCCCGAATTCATGAGTATAGTATTCATAATGCAGTAGACTACAGGCTATTGTAGGCTAATTCAGATGTTTTCAAAGTAAGTGACAAATACATGAATGCAAATAGGCCTATGTGCATGTACAGTAGATTGATGGAACGTCACATTTTATGAAAGAATGAATATAAGTTGGCATAGGCTAATTCAAATTCTAGCCTATATTTGAATAAAATATATAAAATGTCATTATCCTTGTGGCTGCAAGGCATTCGTCTTTCTTTTGACTGTGTTGCTTTGATAAAAAAATCGAACATAGGCCTATAGGCTAGCTAAATAAATATGTGTTTTGGAGAAGAAGGACAAAAAATAAATGTCTATGCCGCGGTCAATCGATGAGTAGAGGCGCTGTGCTGGTTCTGATGGCAGAAAAGAAGATGACCAATCAGCGCAGCGGGGAGACAAAAGTCAATGCCAATCTCTCTTCAACCGCAGGATCGACAGGACGGTAGATTTTAATCGAATGCGATTCTCATCTCATCTCACACAGGCTGCCTCTGTGAGCATTTCATTTGAGAGAAATAGGCTACTCTAGACACGGAATTAAGATATGTATATATAGTTAGATAGATAGCGAGATATAGGCCGATATACGGATAATAGAGAAATACATAGAGAGAGAGAGAGATAGATGGAGATCTAGATACATGGAGATCTACATAGATGGATAGTTTCATGTTTCATTATACTCACTGTTATAACCACTACTGGCGATGGCATTGTGACTTCACTAGCGTGCATCTGGCAGCAGTAAGGACATATATTTTTTTTACACAGGTTTTAGGAATGCAATACAAGCGCACACACAAAAACAAGCACACAAAAAACACACAGGTCTTACCTATGCTTCTGAAACTCTCGGATAAAGTTCTTCTCAACTTTTTCATTTTGCCGATTTTTTCTGCAGGCTGAGAGGCTGGCATCAGGTCGCACATTTCGATGACTTGTCTGCAGCGGCTCCTCAGAAACTGAATATAAGGTGAAGTGCTTCAAACTATGGGCTTCGACGTCGCTGTGCTTCCAAACCCCCCCCCCCCTAAAACACACTCCTATCCCTGGGTATTGGTTCGAATGCAAAAACGCCTTTTATAAATGCGTCCCCTATTTGTTTAGAATTCCAACTACATTTCTATTAAATTACATCGACGATGCGCCAAGCAGCGCGGTTAGAGGGCTCTATATAAAAGAGCTATTGGCATGTAAAAATCGTTCGTCTTTAGTTTCTGTGTAAAAAAACTGCAAATGTGTTTTTCTTCCGTTTTTTTTTGTCCCACTCTCACTCCCTGCTCCACCGCAATCTGGATGTCATTTTTGGGATTCTGGTTTCAGAGGAGAGAGGAGAGAAAAAAAAAAAAGAAAAAAAAAACCCGCCCCCCCCGAATCTCCCCATTGGTCGAGAAGAAGAGGAACGGGCTGCTTGATTCGCCATCGACGTTGTCAGTCAAACCGTCGTCGCCGCCCCCTAAGCGTGAAGGGAAATGCGTTTTGAGAGCGCAGCTCTCGTTGTCAGCGCAGAGACGGATCGACGGCGGGGTGTTGAACTTTCCAACATCCTACGTGTTCTTCAACCGCATCTTCACTGACATCAAGACGTCCTTATCCCTTCGTCAGCATATCACACCCCCCCACACCACCCCCCAAAGTCTGTTAATGACACAGTCTAAGTGTCACTAACTGTTAAATCAAATCTCCCATTCACATCAGCAGATGTATGGTAGGCCAATTAACATACTAATTAGCAATGGTAAACTAACATTAGAGACACAGGCCTACATAACATCAGCAACTGTTCGATGCGGGTTATCTAAAGCAACGGTACCGCTAGGGCCTACTTGTGATAGCGGTTGATTATTGCAACAGTGTCACACTACCGACACGTTTAATCGTTTTGTTATTGGGTGCAGCTTCATTACGTTTCACTGGTGAGTTAATGACGCATCCACAGATTTACAGATTCACCACCTGCAGCCACCAGTCAGTCCGCAAAACATAAACGTTTAAAAGTGTAGTGTGGGTAACCCGATGGCCATGACCATGAATGGTCATTTGTGCTCTGTTTTGTACCATTTTCTTTAACATTACCTATTTGTATTAGTTATTGTTATGTTACTGTCATTATCACTTGACTCAACATGTGCGTCTGTCCCACAGCACAGGCTCTTACGTTTCTCTAAAGTTGCATACTGATCAATTCTTTACCTGAACCAAAAGGGCATTACGTGTCTTCACCTACATGGTTTTACGTGGTTATTGGTGATCAGAGTTGCCCTCTACCAGTAGTCCTACTGTAGTCACTACAGAGCGAGAGGTTGCTAGACAGACCCTGATGAACCGTCTTCATCAGGGTCTGCCTAGCGTCTTGTGTACCATAAGAGTCTTACCTGGAGATGCAGAAGCACACAGGTAGCCTACTAAACAACTGCTTAGGCATTCAGAACAACCAGATAACATCCCACTACCTTATACGTTTTTTAATACACACGTTTTCTTTTAAACACAGAACACAGAAATATTTTACAATATACATTTCGACTGCAAAAAGGAAAAATACAAATTTCTAAATATTAGGCTGTGTTCACATCTACCCTGTTTGTTCAAGTCTGGGGTTTGCCTGAAAATCATCCTGAATTTCTATTTCGTTTCACTTCATAATTCAATCAAATCATGAAGTGCAGAATTGCAGAACATTCGGTGCTTCCTGAATCACAGAACATTTTTTAAAAGTGTGGTTACCTGTGGTTTCACCAAAATTGACAACAGATCTGAACACAGCCGTCCAATAACATTTAACGAAACAAAAGAGACAGAGCAAGTTTAAAAACAAGCTGCAATCAGTGCTACTACTAAAACGGCTTCACTTCAGGCACACTGAAAAGTTCATTTATCATTAAGAATATGTACAATGACAATTTGTGTCTGGTCATTACAATGAAAAAGCTGTTAAAAGTAGAATTTCTTTCAAAATGATATCCCAGTTAAGCTAAAATTATTAACTTTAGGCCAGCAATGTTAAGTCAGAACTTCGCCTGGTGTGTGTGTGTGTCCCTTCTATCCTATTGATTTACTCGTTTTCAAACATGCTGTATGGGTGGTTGGATTCAGCCATCAAACCTGGAGGACAGAAAGAGAAGTTCGATTAAAAGTGACAAAATAATAAAAAGAACATGGCAGACAAATAAATAACGTTTTTTTTCTCCAGACAAAGCAGCAAGGGCACGAACCATCTGAACATGCTTGGACATTGTAAAGCAGCGGCAACATCAAACACATGCACTGCTAACATCAAACACATGCACTGCTACAGTGTAGTGCATGTGGCGTCGCAAGGCCTTCCCCTGGAGGATGCACAGACTGAACAGTCATCCATCACTTCTGTCACGTCCGCCGTGCAGAACACAATGTCAGCGTCGCATAACCAGGTATTTCATCTCACCGCCGCTTACCGGGGCGACAGAACCGTGCACGCGGGCATGGGAAACGATTCCTCCCGCGTGCCCAACTGTCCAGGCATTTCAAATTACGTCCACGTCATTCAAACGTTGGAAGAATGAAGAGCTATGGCCTCTAAGGTGTCTACAGACACCTTAGAGGCCCACCATCCTAGCGAGGAGCTAGGAGCCCACTGCTGGTGGGTTAAATGCAGAGGATGCATTAATAAAGTCACAGGGTAGCGCCCGGGAACCCACTCCAGTTGCAGTGCCCTTGTCTTGGTTACGGGCAGGGCAGGAGTGTTAACTTGCATGTCTTGTGGTGTGGGGGAAACCGGAGCACCCGGAGGAATCCCACGTGGGAGAACATACAAACTCCACACAGAGAGGTGTGGAGTTTGTATATATATACACCTTAGATACAAAAAAGGTGTATATATATATATATATATATATATATATATGTGTTATATATTGCTTTCTTACGACAATACTGGTATAAACTAGATTTAAACTGATTTGCTTGAAGAAAATGAATTTGTTTATAATGGTCGTCGATAGCTTGGTGAATATTGGAATATGACAACAATTAATTTTCTTAATAATAGAAAACCACTTTTGTAGTTAGCATTCACTTCATGTTATTTGCCGAGGGATCAATGCATGTGGCGTCAGGATACTGACTAGGGTGGAAGTACATACTTTTAACTCCCCCCCCGGAGAGGTAAGCCTCTCTGGCTGAACACACTACGCCCTGCAGAGTGTCTACAATTCTGTCAACCTCTACAACACCATCTGCTCTTTACCGTTTTAGAGACATGTCCGATGCCCTCAAAATACCATTCCTCACACAGGGGGCGAAAACTAAAGATATTAACGACACCGCAGACAAATACATTACATTGACTGCTTCAAGGAAGAAAACAATAATCAATGGCTTTTAATTCACCGTCTTCCGACCGGTAACAAAAAGGAAAAACCTGCTGACAATCATTAGGAGACGATAGTTTGACACAAAGCGATGATGAATCGCTGTTCAATTGATGGGTTTACATCCATTCTCTCTGCTTCTGGACAGCACCGGTCCCAATGAATAATGCACTGCTGCTACCGTGAACAGCAGCAATAGTCAATAATGACACCCCTACGCAGTTGGAAAGTCAGGGACAAAATACAGAACAGTGCATTTAACACAAGGGTCACACAATGTGTGTGTGTGTGTCTCCAGACGTACCATACTTCCTCCTGATGTCCTCGTGCCTGGTCCTTCTCTCCCCAGACCTAGAAACATGAAGTGGATGCGTGTTAAAAATGTACAACAAAAAAAACACTTCTGATGGCCACATATGTTATTAACTTAGCTTTGGAGCTACCACTTTAAAACCCACATGAAAAACAAAGTCACCCTTAAAAACTGATGACAAAAAAAAAAAAACATAGCCAAGAAGCAGAACCGGCGACGTGTGTTTAGGACCCCCGCGCATCGACTTCACGTCATTGTTTACATCCCATAATGTACGTGGTAATCGACAGTGGAAGTGGCCATGCTTCACACAGCCAGTGTGGCAGCGGCCCGTTCATCAGCCCGGCACGCTGCCTGTTCATCAGCCCGGCACGCTGCCTGTTCTGGGGGAATACAAAGGGAGCTGTTTTCCAGATCCACTCCATCTTCACACAAAGGGTAGGCGTAAATCAGACGGCACTGTATCGCCAGGTTGTGATCTGTGAGCAATCAGGGCAGCCGGGAGACGAGACGGGACCGTAACCTCCCCCCCGGCCCCTCTCCCTCTTCTCCCCTTTACACATAGCCATGGATACCGGCAAACAAGTGGGGAGAGCAGAGGAAGAGTGGATGAAGGATTTGGAAGAGATTAAGTATGCTTCTGGTCAGACGTAGCGACATCTACACGCTGTCGGTAGCTTAACACCGAATCACAGTTCAAGTTAACGGAACATTTCAGAATGTCAAGTATTGTCGAGTGTCCCGTCTTCACCCAGTGCTCATCTCGACTAAATCCCACAACCGTCAGAGTGCCTTTGGTGAATATAAAGCTGAAAAATAAACCTCCTGTTTCTCTCTAGGATAGATTCAAGAGGGAACAGCAGAGTTTAGTTGAGCAGTCTGTAAAATGGAGGGGTTGGAGAAGTGGTTAGTGTGTGTGTGTGTGTGTGTGTGTGTGTGTGTGTGTGTGTGTGTGTGTGTGTGTGTGTGTAGGTATGTGCCAGGAGAAGGTGGCCGTTCCTGATTGGCCAAACCCCTGACTGCAGCTGATTGGCTCCAACTTAATA
>OOFB01011212.1:0-15155 GCA_900323305.1 Trachyrincus murrayi | reverse complement strand
AAGGTAGTAGTAAAGATGATCAAGTTGTTGGGTGAAGACCATCAAATTGTGCACTAAATATAGTGTACAATTAGTTTGTGTGTGTGTGTGTGTGTGTGTGTGTGTGTGTGTGTGTGTGTGTGTGTGTGTGTGTGTGTGTGTGTGTGTGTGTGTGTGTGTGTGTGTGTGTGTGTGTGTGTGTGTGTGTGCTGACGGAATTGGATGATATTTTTATACAAATGCTAAAGTAGGCCTATATGTGTGTGTATGATGAGGTCTGGTCTATGTTCGCCTCTTTGTTTGTTTTATAGTAATGCAAAGTTGTTTGCATTACTGAGTTAAATGTAAATAGAATTATGGTAAATGAGGCAAATTACATATATATATAAATATATATATATATAATGAATATAACGTCCATACATCTGAATCCAAATTGGGACATTCCTTCATATTGATTTTTCTGAATTATCGTAATGGGTACAATATCCATTTAGACCACTTCAAAAGATCTTCCTTAACCCTGCTCAGGGTGGTGAAGTGAAGTTTAATTTGAGTAGTTGTAGTGGACTATAGGCCTACTTAAACTTGACATGAATGACTTATAGGAATATAGTCTAAATCTATTTTAGAGACATTACCATTATCATCGGCCAGACCTATTGCTTGTTTCTCCTCATCACAAGCTTGATGTTGAAAACTGAACTCTGAAACCCAGCACTCATTTTGAATGACATCATTGTTCTTGCTCTTGAGTTGGTTTTTTTCTGAAAAATGATCAGAAATATACTATAGTTGGGTCGTCATGCTGTCCACTTTTAATTCTTTGACACTGTAACCTCTGTTTCCATTGAGAGAAACCAAAATGCACTAATGACTTGTCGCAGCAATAGCCGAGCTGCACGCTATTCGCGTAGCGGAATATGCAGTATGTTGTTTTTGTAGCCTGCTTCTGTGCTGTGTTGCTTCTTCGCTAATGTCATACCTCACTCGCTGCTATAAATATTGTACTAACTCAACCAAACATTGTCACGCCATACGTCCAAGCTTGCTGTGTTCCAAGCTGCCTGTAATAAGCTTCTTTTTTCTCCACAAGAATATAAAATCGCCTGCAGACTTTATCAGTGGCATTACAGCAATTTAGATTTTGTTTAACTCATGGAACGTGTGGTTCCCGGTGATAGGTAGAGATTATTCACATTAATTCTGTGCCTTAGCAAATGGCCATGCCATAAAACTTCAGAGATTTAACAAAAAAAAACGCAAATACATTTTTGTACACCTGGTGTCCTCCAACAACATATTGCCATACATGGTCATTGGACCACACAATGACCGTTTTTTTTATTATATACATTTTATTTGGACATGTTTTGTGTGTAGCTTACGTTTTTTTGTCCATTCAAACCACTATCGATGAAGGTCACATTCGCAAAGGGGGCGGAAATGGGCCTCATTCACCTAGCGGCCATCTTGGTTCTAAGCGCTAGCTGGGTGTCCCCCACCCTGCTAGCGTGTAGAACCAAGATGGCCGCTAGGTGAATGAGGCCCACTAGAGACATGAACTTAAGAAGGGACTTCTCCGCTCAAAGGCCTACAGGACGAGGCTTGTGAATCAGTGGTGTCTGCTTACCAAGCATCTGTTATGTGTTCAACTGACAAGGGACTTTTGAGGTATATCAGGGAAACGTGGTCTTCCTTTGTTTAAGCAGAAACTAGCTCAGGACATAGTGCGGTACTGGTCTTCCTTGTTATCTGTCAAGCAGGTTTATACTGCTCTGCCTTAACAGACCACTATCACACAGCAACAGTAGTGCTTGATGCAAATGTTATAGCTCTTACATTTTCATTATTTCTAAACTGACCGTGAAATGTACCTGGGCAGCAGTCACGGGGAAGCTATTTGATTTGTTGTATGTAATTGTATTTCTTTCTTGGATTTAATGGAATTAATGCAGTGGGTTTTTTTGTGACTTTGTCATGCAAAGGAATGATGGAGACTGTGTTTGGGTGTTCATGTAAAACAATACTGTAAATGTTTGCCGGTTGTACATTAGTCATTTCAACAATGAAAGAGGTTGATATGGATTGATTTTCAAAATAAAATAATTTTAATATCTATAATTGTGGTTGTATGAATTGCACAGCAGTTGGTATTTGAGAACTTCATGTTTGATGCTGGTATTTACAACAGCCGTTTCATTCCATCATTCATGATGAAGGGTATACCGGGCGCGTGTAGCTCATACTAATTCATAGACCATAGAATACATCTATGGACAAAATTATCTTTACGTTGTCTATGCTACCAGTTTGTTGCCAGTTTACATCATTACATCTGTTTTACATCATAGATGTTTACATGTACTGTATATTTGTCTCGCAATGACACCATTGTGAATAAAAAGGCCGAGATAGCCTTGACAGCAGCGCCATCTGCTGGTATGAAGTTAAAACTGTACCATGTGGTACTACATTTGTACAACCACACACACATTTCCCTTTCACCCTATTTCTGCACAAGATAACTTAATTAGAACACGCCGATTTTAGATTATATTGCAAAAAGGAAATCGTTTTTATTCCTATTATTGCTGTGAAATCCGCACGGGGGCGTTCTGTCTAGACTCCTCCCACTTGTCCTTGTCACGCTGTCCAACATGGCGGCGTCCATGGCGAGGACCCGCTCTCGGTTGTTTCGCTTCGCGTCGTGTATTCGTCGGAAGCTATCGCCTCGTTATTTGGTTTTCGACGACAACCTGCACAGCTCCCGTGCCGTGCACGGCGGACTGCTGTCATCGTTGAACAAACGGGGCGTCTTGAAGGAGTCTTTCCCCGAGGACGCGGCGCACGATCGACTGCCTCGGTTGCTCGAGTCCGGCGGTCAGACGGTCTACTGCGGCTTCGACCCCACGGCGGACAGCCTCCACGTGGGGAACCTGCTGGCGATCATCGGCCTCCTGCATTTCCGAAGCGCGGGCCACCATGTGCTCGCCGTGCTCGGCGGGGCCACGGCTCAACTCGGAGACCCCAGCGGCAAGACGAGCGAGAGGGAGCGGATCTCCGCGGACACCCTGGACGGGAACACGCGCAGCATCAGGGAGAGCATCCAGAGAATATTCGCCAATCACGAGGTGAACTTCCACGACAGCCACAGGAAGAAGACGATGGGCACCGTGACCGTGCTAAATAATATGACCTGGTACAAGGACTGCAACGCAGTGGGCTTTCTGTCGGAGACCGGTAGGCACTTCCGAATGGGGAAGATGCTCGGTCGCCACAGTGTGCAGTCCAGACTCAACAGCGAGGACGGGATGAGCCTGACGGAGTTCACCTACCAGGTGTTCCAGGCCTACGACTTCTATCACCTGAACCAAATATATGGCTGCAAGATTCAGCTGGGAGGCAGCGACCAGCTGGGCAATCTCATGTCTGGCCACGAGTTCATTCGCAAGTAAATGCCCACCACACAAGGTTTCCATATGATGGGTATGATTTCATGTGAACGGGCATTATCCAAAAAATAAAGGCAGTTGTTTGTCTGGGGCCATATATTAAATTATTGCAATAGTTACCAAAACTGACAGGACTGAAATATCTGAACCATGGTGCTCTACAACTAGGCTAATATTCAAAATGTCCACTCTGTGAACCCCTGTTGATGGGAATGTACTAGTTTAGTATTTAGTCATTCAATTATTATCCAAAAGCAACTTAAAAAGCAACGTAAATCCAGCTACATATAAGCAAGGACCAGGTGCTCAAGGACTTCTACAGGTTTAGACTGTGGATGAACACTGGGGGATCGAACCCAGTGCGTTTCTGCTGGGAGTCGGACGTATGATAATCTCTGCTTCGTCTCGTGTCTCTGACAGGGTGTGCGGTGAGGAGGTGTTCGGGCTGACCCTCCCCCTGGTGACCAGCTCGGTGGGGGACAAGCTGGGCAAGACAGCGGGGAACGCCGTATGGCTCAACAGAGAGCGCACCTCGCCGTTTGAACTCTACCAGTACTTCCTCCGGCAGCCTGACGCCATCGTGGAGCGGTGGGTAGTGGTGTGGTCGATGGTGGAGTTAGTTCAATGTGTACGTCAAGGTGTGTAAATGGCCATGGCTGTGTCTGTAAAATGTTTCACTTGATTGAATGTAGAAGATGCTTCGGCTGTTTTGACTTGCAGCACCCTGCAAACAATATCATATGTTCCTTATTCAGTGTGTCTTACCTCTACATTTGTGTGTGTGTGTGTGCGTGTGCTGGCAGGTACCTGAAGCTGTTCACCTTCATGCCCCTGGCCGAGGTGGAGAGGCTGATGGAGCAGCAGCGGCTGGACCCGGGGAAGAGGCTGGCTCACAAGCGGCTGGCGGCCGAGGTCACCAAGCTGGTCCACGGCAAGGAGGGCCTGGAGAGTGCCAAGAGGTGAGCGGTGCCACTGAGATGGTTGTTTGTTAAAGACATTTGTTGTTGTTTTGAGATTCTAGTTTGAGGGTTGTGGTTGTTCCCGTAAGCCTGGCACACACTAGATGATTCTTCAAAAGTAGAAAACGTGAGAGACCACACACCTAAGGTAAATGTAACTGTTTTGGTCGTTAAGTGTGTGGAAGGCAGCCATTTTGCCAACACAGCACACCACACACACTAACCAATTGATTACCGGTCAGCGTGGCTCCCAATTGGCTATCGTCTTTCCCATGTGACAATCCATACACTGTGTAGTGCATGCCCGGCTGTCCTCGGGCTTCCCCCCCACACTACAGGATATCGGATTGTAAATATTGATGCGGCCCTGATTTGGGGAAGTACAATACAATGTTGCTATACCCCACACCACAGGATCATCCGGCAGAACATTGTTAGAACCATCTGGGCTTTGCTGACCAGAGTCGGAAGGGGCAGATCGGGCACAAAATGGGGCTGATCATCCTGTAGTGTGTACCCAGCATTAGTGATGGACAAGAGAACCTAATCTGTAATGCAGCTACAGTTTATTTTCTAATTTGTGTCACCTGAGTGTTCTCAGCCTCACCTGTAAGTCACCTTGGATATGAGCGTCTGCTGAGTGACTAAATGTTTCACACGGTGTCTGGCCCTGCAGGTGCACCAACGTGCTGTACCACAGCAGCGTAGAGGCCCTGGAGCAGATGAGTGACGCGGACCTCCAGGAGCTCTTCAGACAGGCTCCCTTCCACGAGCTGCTGCTGGAGCCTGGCTCCACCGTGCTGGATGTGTGCCGCCAGGTCCAGGCTATCCCTGACGGACCCAAAGGGTAGATACATCCATAGACATATCCACATGTATCCATAGACATATATACATAGACAATATATCCATAGACATGTATACATAGACATATATACATAGACATATATACATAGACTTACAGTATATACATAGACGCTGCATTGGTCTTTGGATCGTACGTCAACGTGGCGGCCATATTGGAGAGGTCAAGACTGCCCTGTAAAACACATACAAGTAAACGGGAGAGCTGCGGTTTCTCTGGATAAAAAGCACTGATGATTATATATTATATATTATATAGCTATATATAGATCTATATATAGATAATATATAATAATATCATATATAACATATCTTTTTGTACTCCACGTAGATAAACCCTTGAATATAAAAACGACTCATTGAAATCGGTTGAGAAACGTTATCGTGCTTTTTATCCAGAGAAACCGCAGCTCTCCCGTTTACTTGAATGTGTTTACAGGCCAGTCTTGACCTCTCCAATATGACGGCGACATATATTATCTATATATAGATCTATACATTGACGTATCTCAATAACAGGCCGAAGCAGTCTATGTATATATGTCTATGGATATATCTCTCTCTGGCTCTATATGCGTGTCTGTTTGACTGTCTGTCTCCCTGGATCTCTTTCTTTTTCTCTTTCTCTTTCTCTCTCTCTCTCTCTCTCTGGCTCTCTACATCACCTATCTATCACCTCTACATATCAATGAAATTTATTTATAACTTTTCTACAATACAAGTGTTTGACAAGGGAAACGACACAAGAACAATAAATAAAAGGAGTGTAGAATAACAATAACAAATCTGAATCACACAGATACAAGTTATTGCATATAGCATGCAATTTTTACGTTCTTATCTCCTATCCCACGACCTTGCATGGAGACACGTATTTGTTGAACTGAATCATTGGTGCATCTATATTTTGAAGGAAAGCAGCCTACCATGCTAACCACGGCCGGTGTTTCTGTAGGTACCACATGGTCACGGAGGGAGCTGTATGGATCAACCACAGCCGCTCAGACAAGCCGGAGCAGGTGTTGATACCCAAGGTCCACATCCTGTCCAATGGACTGAGTCTGCTCAGGGTGGGCAAGAAGAACTACTACATAATCAAGTGGCTTGGACTATGAGCTGGTTGTGGGGGAGGGGGGGTGGGGCAGGACAAGTTCACACCACAAGGACTTCACGCTGTGGGACTTCTCGTGGAGGTAGGGGTAATGTGTCCTGGCTGGGCCAGCGATGGAACAATGATGAATGGATAGATAGGTGGACAGTCATGTTGAGTCAAATTCTTTGCACGTACACATACGGCTTAGCGTGTATTTCACGTGTTAATGTGTGTTTAGATATATGGAAATGTTTGATTTGTGGCCCAAGATTCATGCGATTAAAAAAAAATAATTAAATAAAGAATCGATCATAATGTTATGGTTGAATGAAAAAACTATTTTTCAATGAGATGAAATTAGTAGTAGCAGTTGTTGAACATGACCACTAGTGGGCAGTCTTATTCCAAACATTGGAAGCAGGGTTGCTTGGGGTCGGCTTCGAGTAAGATTACTATTTTTTTTTTAAAGGATACGCTTAGTAATTGTTTAATTTAATTTTTTTATATTTCTGTAATATAATTATTGGCGATAGACTGTGTCCATTGTATTCTGAATTTCCTGAAATTTAATACGCCACAATTTGACCACCTGGGTGTATTTTTCCACTGACTCTGAAGCTGTAGGCCTAAATTACAACTGGTGTACTTTTCTTTACAAGAATTAATCTATAATCATTTGTACTAATAGAGGCTATTTTTGCCTTTTTATCTGATAGCCTAGTCTGTTTCAAACAATTGGTTTTACACTTGAAGTGTAACTTATTACTTGAAGAAAGGGCCACGTTATTTCATACATTAGTATGATGGTTTTAATCTGCCAATACAAATATTAAAACAGTTAGGCCTATATGTGTGTGTTTTGCATAGGAAGAGTCAAGTTTCTAGAGAAGGATGATTGACAACGTAACAGTATTAGTATTATCCCTTCTAAGGTGAATATGAATTTGGGTTTTGATTAATTATGGTAAACTGGAACCGTAGACCTTATCACCATTTCTAAAAGGACTCTAGAGAGGCAATGTCAAGTATCTAAAGTTAACATTTTAAAAATGTTTAAAATGTTGCTTTGAGACGATGAGTACAACATGTACGGTCGATTCTGAGTAACAAAACAAAAAAGTGTAATGTAAATCCAGTTAAATAAGACCACTCGTCCGGGGTGAAGAATGCCAGGTTGCGTCATATTCGCTCCGGTGTGATCGCCTTAAGAGAAGTGGGCGGGCTCGAAGACCTTTTAACCAATGAATGCCACTCTCCGGGTTAAATAGCTCTCGGTGTCAATCATTTTCCCCCCCAGTCAGCCAAGCCAGTCAGCCAAGCCAGCCAGCCAGCCTCCCCTCAATCCCCAAGTACATCTCTCAATCGCCATATTGGGTACTGAAAAAGGTTTGTCTGCGATTTCTGTCCTCTCACTGCGGAGCGGAGAAGCGCCGACCGGCTGACTTTGTTTTTCCACGTCCAGCGGAGACGCGACCGTTCGCTCGTCGCGTTGCCATTTTCGGCGCACACACACACACCGTGTTTTTTTTTTGTTTTTTTTAATCTAGACATATGCATGACATGCGTGCACTTCTGTTGATCTCTCGTTTTACGCGTGTGCTGGATTCGACCGAGCGAATACGAAGTACGCGCTTTTAAGAGAGTGTTGAAACATCTTGGGACGCTCTCCGATCTCTCTTCTGGGGAAAAAAAAAAAAAAAAATGTCGAACGGGAGTCCGACGCTGGAGCGGACGGACGCCCCCGCGGTGTCCGAGCCCCCGAAGCCGTCCTTTTGCAGAAGTATCTTCGGCCCCGTGGACCACGACGAGTTAAAGAGGGATTTAAAGGGACATCTGCAGCAGATGGAAGAGGTCGCCTCCGCCAAGTGGAACTTCGACTTCGCGACGCACACGCCGCTGAGCAACGGGAGGTTCAAGTGGGTGCCGGTGGATAGTAAAGACGTTCCCGACTTCTACAACCGGCTGCAGCGCTCGTCCAGGTCCTCGACCTGCTCCACTGGGAATAATAACGCCGTGGATTTAAACGGGAACCATAGCTGTGTGGGAAGTGCCCGGCAGCCCCCCGCAGACAGCGACAGTCAGACGGACTGTAGCGAGCAGTGCCACGGGCAGCGGAAGAGACCAGCCTGCCACGGTGAGACTGGTTCCCCGGGGCGGCCCCAGAGAGCCCCGTACCCGTCCAAACACGCCCTGTGTGTCCGTCCAGGCCTGCATGTGTATTTGAGCAAAAAAACACCTTTTTATTTATTTAAGTTAAAAGACCGTAAGGATAAAAAAAAAATGTTGATTGTTATGAATGTGTAAGAAACAGCCTATACTTCCAGGTTGTCTTTTATGGGGAAAATATATTTTTCATGTAGTTAATTAAAACTGAACCCTTGTTTTTTTTTGTTTTTTTTGCAGACACCGCGACCCAAAGTAAAAGGTCACACACAAGTTCGGATGAAGTTCGGTGCCTAAACTTGACACATTCTGCCGAACACACACCCAGAAAGTCCAGTCCCAAGAGACAGACGTGAGAGAGGTAAGACCTGACAGTGAAACGCTGGTGTGTCTGTCTGTAGGTTTAAATGGTTACACCATCGTCTCCTAACGCTGAGTTAGTCTCGCTTTGTTTTCCCGTGTCGTCTCTTCACAGCTGTTGTGTTTAAACCCCTTCACGGCTATTGGGGAATCCGATTTAGACTCGGACTTATTGGTTCTGTTCACCTATACTGCTTTTATAATCAACCGATCATTGACATCTATTTTGTATTGCATTAAATTGTAATGCGCATTTTTTATGTTATTTGTATTATTATTATTATTATTATTATTATCATCATCATCGTGTCTAACGCGCTTGACTATGTCAAACTGTATATACATGTCGAAGTGTATAAATGTCGATGCTTCTACACAACGATCTACATTTCGTCAAGTTTTTATACATTGCGACTTTTTGGCCCACGAAGGGTTAACATAAGAGGGCCGCACGGATGTCACATTTACTACAACCGCTGCAGCTTGAGTTTCCTCCAACACTGTAAACAAGTCCTGTGAACAACACTATAGTAACACGTCAGCAACCACTGCCCCCACGGCCAGGGAGAAAGGGGCTGGTCTCTAATGGGAAGTCACCAGATCCAAGGGTCCGAACGTACAGTCAAGTCAACCAGCCAATCGGTAATTGCTGAGACTCGCACGTTCCGAGAAGTGATTGGCTGGTGACCGAGAGAGGTGCGGCCCACTGTACGCTCGGAGCCTTGGATGTGGTGACTAAATGTGGTGTCTTCGATGCACTGCGTAGCCTGCAACATCTGCCCCGTTAGAGAGCGCTAGGTCCTATAGCACCGTGTTGCGTTTCATTTGCATTACGAACAAATGCACCATACACACACACACACACGTTAGATGAGTCAGGATGCCGTTATGACATACATGCAGAAACACTTGCAGATGTTTTTGTTGTGTGTGTGTGTGTGTGTGTGTGTGTGTGTGTGTGTGTGTGTGTGTGTGTGTGTGTGTGTGTGTGTGTGTGTACATACATATATTTCTCTCCAAATGTAGCACATAAGAAAACATGATATGAAAGCAAATCCTTTTATGTAAAAAAAAAAAAAAAAAAGTGAATATTGATTTGACTTGAATTGCAGTGTAGTTTGATGTTTTTTTTTTCTCTCTCCAAATGCTGTTCCCTTTATCTTTCCTTAAGACGATTTGACTTTGACACACAGGCCTCCATTTGCCACACCAAACAGGCTTCTAGTGTCTTCTCAATAGGTCACCCCCCTACCCCAATTATAGTCTGCAGTGAAGAACGGTACTAATGTAGCTCCTTTCTTGTTTCTCGTGGTCGCTTTCTTTCTTTTTTTCCAAGGTCATTGTCACAAAGTGTCACAACAAAAAAATAATGCAGGTTCTCATTTCACGTTTTTTCCCCCCCATCCCCAGAAGATCAATTGAGAAAAAAATAATTTAAACATCAAATATCTATAACATGTAATGTTACATCCTTTGCTGTAGTGTAAAATTGTATTTCTCAAACCACCTAATATTTATTATGTCAAAGAGCTGTTATGGTATTGATTTAAATCCTGGAACGTTATATATTATTATTATTATTATTAATATTATTGTTATTTCACTCTCAAAGTTGTCCCATGCCTCTGTGACATGTTGAGGTGCATGTCACAGCCCCTGTTGAGTTGTGAGGTACTTTTATGCTGAAGGAGACAACATAAACTGCACAGGTAGTGTTTTAAAAAATTTTTAATTTTATTTTTGCTCAATTTCATGCCATCCTCCTGTTCACTGTCCCTAGGACTTATCTTGTTGCTGTTTTTTTTTTTTTTTTTTCCTTCTTTCGAATAGGAGCTTTTATTTTGTAAACGGGACGAATGTCCTACAATGCCAAATACATGGATTGCTCCGGTGTGGCTGCCACAGCCTGTTTGCTCCAGATTTGACTATTTGACTTCACATTGTGTTCCTTTGTGATAACCTAGAGAAAATGTGTTTCTCTCCCCCTTCCTATCACCTATTGTGGTTGATAACCTGCTGAGGACACACGTGTGTTGCATCTATAAGCCCCCCCCACTCTCTGATTATTTGCATAAGAAATGGGTTTATTCAAAGTGACCAATGTTCACCTGGACAGGAAGATGAAATGTGTCTCAGAAAAGCCACCGTGCCTGTGTATTTATGTAAATCTTTTGCAATGTACCTAAATGTACATAACTTTGTAAAAACACTGAGAAATTATACTAACTTATTTATGTCAAGCTTTTTTTTTATGTAGAATAAAATGGGTTTTTTGATCACGGTTATCCAAAGTGGCATTTACATTATTATAATGGTATTTTGTAAAAGCATATTTTTGGTAGTTTTTCTTATAAGGTTGCAAACTGAGCCTGATGTGCATTTTGTAATGTGTGGTTATAAAATATGTTGCAATCAATTAAAACAAATTTAAATCTAAATCTACCCGTTGTTGTGTTTACACTTGCACTCATGCGCAAATAGGCACAGACAGGCCAACAAATGCCATGCCGTGAATTCAGACTATTAAAAAAAACTACTAAATGTAAAAATAAATAAATGAAGTGCATAATAAACATTTGACTTTAAGTCACAGAGGAACTTCAAAGCAGTGAGACGGCTCTGTGCGGCAGTGAGACGGCTTTCTGTGAGACGGCTCCGTGCTGCAGTGAGACAGCTTTCTGTGCAGCAGTGAGACGGCTCTCTCTGTAGCAGTGAGACGGCTCTCTGTGTAGCAGTGAGACAGCTTTCTGTGCAGCAGTGAGACGGCTCTGTGCAGCAGTGAGACGGCTCTGTGCAGCAGTGACACTCCCAATCGACTAGTGTTTTTGAGCGGGTTATGTTGATTGATGTCTTGGCCATCCAATCATATTTGCACTGTGGAAAGCAGACCACTTGCTGCAGCCAGTCACGTTCGCGTGTCTGTGTTTGAAGTTGACTTCTCTGAGGAGTGGCTTCAGGAGCGCAACATGCGAGTGTTTACTCTGCAAGGTAACATTACGATTTCCTATTTAACAATGAACGGCGGACATTTGAATGAGTGTGTACGTGCCGTGCGAGGAAGCAGAGAGAAAGGGACATTTTGTGTCATGTTTTTGGGCGTGTTTTTTTCCCCCCAGATTATATTTTAGTTGATGACTAAACTTTCTGCGGATGACAGTTGTACAGCTTTTGTAAAAAAATATAATTGACACATGGTCCTCCGGCTGTTTCTGTAAAGGGCGTGTTCTTAATCCATTTGAAGTGAACAATGACTAAACATGTTTAGGATTGCTATCCGCGTACCTTCATTACGTTTTGTTTAATGTGTTATACATTGACTGTTTCACGGTGTAAATGATGTTGATGGTTATCCTTCGGGTGAATTTTAAAGAATAAAATACAAAATAAAGCCAGCTGTGGGTTTTATTGCTCTGTTGCACACTTTGCATGCTCAGCAGTTGCAGTTGAAAACCGTTTGCATTTTCTATGTTGGTATGCTGACAAAATGAGTGGATCCAAGTAGATTATATTTAAATTAAAGAGAGTTCACACTTTTACTTTAATTCTACTCTGGCCAGGACAACATATGAAGGTTGTTACACGTATAAAACACAGCCAGTAGTCGTGAGGCATCTCCTGAACTAAGAAAAGTCAGTTGTGTTTATCCTACAACAACAACATACAAGAACACCAGTCTCCCTTTGTCCCTTCTTACTAAATAAATATAAACCACACCGATGTTCCCACCCGATGACTTCCTCTTTTGCTAACTCAGGCCGAGTGCCACTACCACAACAACAACAGGAAGACACCTGCAACGTTTTATAATGTGTGTGTGTGTGTGTGTGTGTGTGTGTGTGTGTGTGTGTGTGTGTGTGTGTGTGTGTGTGTGTGTGTGTGTGTGTGTGTTTAAGTATGTGTCTGCATTAGAGGGTGGGGGGTGGGGTGGTCTTCCGAAGTGTGCAGGTGGGTAACCCCAGCACGGCCACGGGCCCCCCACTCCTGGCCTGCTCCATTCTCCCAGTGTGTGGCCCTTTGTGCGGGGGGCCCTTTTGTGAGGGCCAGGCCTGGCCACTGTTGTGTCTGGGTCTTCTCAGCCCAAACAAAGGAACATGTCTAGGACGCCTAAACACGAGACACGTCTGACTTACTGACTGACTCGGTGACTGGCTTCAACGGACTGCATTGGTGGACGGGTGGATGGCAGCTTGACAAGGCGAATGATCGTTGGATTGACTGACAGATTCTCATGAATATATCTATATATCTATATTTCTGACTCTTTTCATAATGACTCTTATTATTGGCTATTAGCTTCTTTAAACCCTATTGAGAGAGGCCAAAAGTTAGCTTGAGGTGTAAAACATTATTCATAACAATTCCTAACATTATAATAATATATATTGCTATTATGTAATTTATATTATTGTTTTTTGTTATTAGTGTGAGAAAGTTAATTTGCAGAGGCGCTAGGCCAACTCCTGAAAAATGTACAAGGGAAAAATTATATTGCTAATCTTTTTTTAAATACATTTTATGATTAAACTAATATTTATTAGTATGTTACAATTACACGTCTAAGCTGGCAACTATTGCTGGTTGTGTTTGCCCAAGTAGTGACTTGGGTACTTTAGACCAGTGGTTCTCAACTGGTCCAGCCAGCCTGGTCATTAGTCATTAAGTCACGACCCAAAAATAAAAAATGTATTTACCAATATTGCAGTAATCAACAATGACTTCATGTACTGTTAGAAACATCGAGCGAACGAAAAGCTGCAAAAATTAGGGGTAAACTCAATGAAATAGTAAGCCATTGAAACATGAATTTACATTGAAACATTAGTTAATTCATATATATACAATTCTAAACATTAAGGTTTGGCATACGCTCTGTCACCCACTCAAAATGCCCACCAGTTGAGAATACATACAGTATATTCTTTGTCTGCAGTGGACATTGGCACTTTGCCAGTTGCTATACTATAACTGGGGTAAATCTTTTAGTTTCCTTGTGCAAATAGAGATATGTTTTTCCCACTGCAATAATCGATCATTTATGACAATAAATATGACGCATTGTTTAATGCGTAAAATCAAATCAAATTAAATCAAACAAACTATAAATGAAAAGTGTCTCACATTTATTACAGATCCCATTTTTAAGCATACATTGTTGCTTGAGTGTGCAAAAGGTCAACCGGACATTCGTAAATACCACAAATATACCATCAGCAGCAGTATATGTACTTACTGTTAAGAATAACAAAGAATGAAATGTTTCAAATCAGTGTCTTAACTGTCAATCTCTAGCCGTTATGAATTTAAAGGATGTCAGAAAACCGCCCCCCCAAACCATTTCTGTAGAACTAACCACGGTTTTTAACCCGTGAGGTACATTCCAGTCTGGGCGCGGCCAATCAGAGATGCAGACAGAGTGACGTTTTTCTGCAGAACTGTATGTGTTTGCAACGCAGACAAGTGTGCCAAGACGCTGTGAATTCACACTTCCTCGTTGTATCAACAGAAATAGGTTATCTTTTCCTGTTAACCACTCCGACACTTAATATAAAGCCACAGGTTCCTCTGCATGTTGCCTGCCCAGGCCACAACCCACGTCAGCAGGCAGCTCCCCTGGCACTCCAACATCCGACCCGGGAAAGAGCCTACGCTCTCTCTGCCTCTCTCTCTCGCTCTCTCTCTCTCTCGCTCTCTCTCCCTCTCCCTCTCCCTCTCTCTCTCTCTCTCTCTCTCTCTCTCTCTCTCTCGCTCTCTGCCTCTCTCTCCCTCTCCACCCCTCCTCTCTGATCCTTTTTTTTTTTACATCTCTCCTTTTCTTTCTTTCCGTTCCTGTGAGTCTGTGTAAAACAGGCCCACGGTAGGACAAACTTCAACACACACATTTTTTTGTGTGTCTCATTTTTTCGATGATTTGTTTTAGAGAATTGCTAAGAAAAATGGAATGCATTTTTTCCTGAACTGGGATATATAGTGATATATATATATATATATATATATATATATATATATATATATATATATATATAAATAAATCTAAAACAATTTCATTGAATCGCAGATGTATGAACAATGTTGGCTTGAGGCTGGCCACGCGCGCCGAACGCGTGTGCGTGTTAGTGTGGCGTGACGGGGGAGGGGCCTGTGGAGGTGCTGCAGAACATTGCATGACATGTGTAGATATGTGTCCTGCGCTGCACACACGCGTCTCCACCAGAAACATATTGAAGGGTTGGGGTGGGGGGGGGGGGGGGGGGGGGGGGGGGGGGGGGGGGGGGGGGGGGGGGG
>OOFB01011202.1:0-10956 GCA_900323305.1 Trachyrincus murrayi | reverse complement strand
CTGGTGCAAATATGTTACATATTCAAGTGTATAAAATTGAATATTTAAGTTTTAGGTTTCTTTCGGGGGTCCCAAAATAGGGTGCAATTTTACAGTAAATATGAAGACTTTTGCCATGATACAATGCAGTAGGCCTAAATATATCATATCAATAGTGCATTTGCTATGTAAACCTAATTCTAATTCAGTACAGTACCGGTTCACAAGTGTGTGAACTGTTCACTTTGAGTGCTGTGGTTATTGTGTATGATACAATGCACATTTGCTGTATTGTCCTGCCAATGAGGACCACTTGGTCGCTCACAACCCAGGTTCTATCACGAATCCCACTGAACACTGTTAGAAGGGCTTTTTCATTTCCCTTAGTATCAGTGAAATGATCAGTTTTGTGTTAGAAAATGCTTAGACTGTGTCAGTCTGGACAATGGATGTAACCATCTGTTATATACGAAACCAATGAACAAATACAAAAAGGTAACAATACTGTAAAATAAATATTTATAGCAGACAGCAAAAATAAAAATCATAGTTTGTAGGCCTGCTGTAAAAAACAAACAAAAAAAAAATCGGTCCACATCCCACCTCTGATCCCGATCAGGCCAGAGGGCTTCATCTACATCAGCGGTCCCCAACCACCGGGCCACGGACCGGCACCGGGCCGCAAAGCATTTGCTACCGGGCCGTGAATAAAAAATAGGAAATACGACAAGCCTAAAATATGGCTTAATTGCGACCGATGACTCGCATGCTCCACTTTGCGAAGAGGGGTTTTCTGCAATGAATGCAACGAAAACTAAATCGCGGAATAGACTGGACATAAGGAACACGCCCGGCCCCCCCCGTCGGCCGGTCCGCAACGATGTTGTCAACATTAAACCGGTCCGCGGTGATAAAAAGGTTGGGGACCCCTGATCTACATCACAAGCAATGTTTTCCCTGGCCGAGCAGCGGGAGAAAAAGCGCCTTGAATGACCGATCCAGGCCTGGCAGGCATCGGCACTGATGTCACCACATGACTCTTCCATTGCCTGGAGTAGGGTCGCACGCTCATGGGGTTTTGCGGTCATACGCTTTCCAACGACATGCTGAAAAACATTCTTCTATCGGATTGAGAAAGGGGGAAAATGGTGACAGAGAAAGGACTGAAAGTCGTGGGTGGATGATCAACCAGTTGTGGACCAGAGCAGGGTGGTCCCAAATGAGAACATAGTTAGGCTGGTCCGGGCCTTCTCCTTCTGGATATTTTGGAGTGCCTCTAGAAAAACAAGCAAACAGGGCTGTATTGTAGGGACCCAGATTTGTGTGATGGTGGACGAGATTGAGATTGAATCCCGCCTCGTCAATGAATATATTGTCGTGCGGGGTAGCATTCGAACCAAGTTCAAGAGGTTTCTGAAAAGGAAAACACGACCACATCCGACAATAGACCTACATACAGGAACATTGAACAGCAATAGGTACAGAGAACTGAAGGAATGTGGTCACTCACAGTAATCTACCGTACTCACTTACACATATTGCTAGTGTAGCTCGTTTACTTACTTGCGCTCGAGTTCCTCTCAAATGGCACCTGATAGACTTGCTTCATTTGTACATGATTTCGGCGTAGGACACGATCACTGCTGGAAAGGCTGACACATGTTTGTCAACGTGTGTGTGTTGTCTTGGATAACTCTTCTTTGAATTTCCCTGCAGTTTGATCACATTATTAGCTAACACCATGTCTACTATTGCTGTCTCTTGCTCATTTGTGAATATTGGAGCTGTGCTACCACTTGCTGGGCATCCCTCTATATAGGCTACACATTTCATAAAGGTAAGACACAAAATAATTGTATACTATGCATTTCAGTAGTGTACTCTAATCACTGAGCACTGTATTGATATGATAACATACATTTGCATTACTGTAATTACTGTAGACAGTATAGAAGACTATTGAGTGTGGTGGTGGTGGTGGTGGTGAAGTGGTTTCTTACCTATTCTCATCTCTGAATGCCCGGATAACAGAAACCACAGTGAAGCGGCTCATTTTGGGCTGCACTCTGCACCCGGTCAGCTTCGGTCATGGTCAACCTATGGTTGATTACATGATCAACCAAAGTTGCACAAATTTCATTTGAAATATTAGCTTGTCTCCCTCTTCCTCATCCACCTCCTCCTCCTCCTTCTTCTCCTTCTCCTCCTCCTCCTCCTTCTCCTTCTTCTCCTTCTCCTCCTTCTACTCCTCCTCCTCCCCCCTCCTTCTCTCATTCTCCTCCTTCTCCTCCTCCTCCTCCTCCTCCTCTACCACCTCCTTGTCCTGTGTGTTGCTCCGTTGTTTCTCCGTTGTTTATGCTGACAGATAATTGAAAAGTTTAGCCAACTGACTTTGAGCAGGTGTGGCGTGACCGCGTCAGTGAGACCAATTGATAATTAGAGTTTGGCATTTGAAGGCCAGTGTTTTCCATGTGAACAAAGTATGTGCTAAATTATGACATTTTCTGTGTAGAGTTGTGCAAAAATGTGATTTAGAATTGCTATTTGAGTGAAAACAAAGGAATTGTGCTTAGAGGTTTGCAGAAATAATCTTTGTTGTTGACACATGAGCTTCAACTTTTCACCATTGTGTGCATAGTTCCAGTTTTAGAGTGTAAACAAGTGAGAAAAAGGCCTATACCCCCCCCCCCCTAACCACTTAGTGTGGCAGGATGTTGATGGGGTTAAAACAAGTGGTTCAATTCTGTATTTTATGACTCATGGGCCTTTTTCTGATGCATGTAATGTCTGTTGACTCCTTTTATTAAGTTTCTCATGGCTTGGAAAGAAAAAACTATTAAAGAAGTAAACATATAATCACATGGCCAAGTTAAAATGCACTGAGTAATCTCTTGGGTTAAAACAACCACTGAGTATTTTGCAGTGCCCTCCGGTTTAAATGTCACATCTAATATAAGTCACTTTCATCAACACTATTCAATGCTTGGCTTGCCTGCATCCTACACACATTTACTTGGAAAAGCCAAAGCACATAACAGCACATAACACGTTGGCTCTGCAGTAATTACATTAGGAGGATATCACAGCAAGGTTTGGATAATTATGTAGATTAGGCTGAGCAGCAAATTAGAAGGTAAGGATACACTTTGTGGACGAATAACTAAAGACAAGAACATCTTGAGTTTGCAAATGTAAGGTGTAACTTTGCAAACTTTTTCCAAGCCTCCAAACACCAATGGTGTGTCCTGTGTCCTGTCTCCTCGTCACTACTGTTTTATTATTATATTATTATTATTATTATTATTAAGAATTCTTCTGAGGAATACTCCTGAGGGTGCACTCATGACAAGTCTGGAAGCTTCTACACAACGTGTCTTCAGACCCAACCGCCTTCTCCCCTCTTTCTCCCACACACCACAATGCTTTTAAAAAATGTTTGGGACACCTCTTACTCCCTGTGTGTGTGTGTGTGTGTGTGTGTGTGTTGTCAAGGACTTAATCTGGTTTTGGCTTCCAAACTTTGTTCAACAAAAAAAAAAAAAAACAACCCCCCCCCCCCCCCCCCCCCCATTCTGGCTCTTTTCTGAAGTAATCAGCAGTGGCTCTTTTTTTGCCAAGTCTATTCAGAAAGTGTGGAGCGCTGGTATGTGCCAGTACATTGTATCAGTGTCTGTCTGCCATGGAGGAGACTCTTGATTCTCCCTTTTAACACAACAGTGTCTGCAGCGCCTCATGCCCAAGCAGGTGGTGAATTTGCATTGAGGTTAGCTAGCTTTCTTCCCCTTGCCCTGGCTCCCCCATTCTTTCACCGGGAGAGCTGTAAGCCTCTTTGTTTGTTTGTTGAGAAAGCCACCGAGCATTAACACGGCCATCTTTCCTTTAGGCCGGCCACGTTTGAAGTGGCACGACTTCAAGTCAATTACTCTGTTTAGATTAAGGGTTTGCGGCGCTGTGTTTTTCTGGCACCGTGCCTTGGACATTCTCACCATACCTGTATTCATCTTCATCATGTACTGCTTGCCTAATCACCATACACAGTTAGGCTACCAGGATACCCACACACTGCTTTACCCAGGCGACCCAAGCAACTGTGACGATCAGTCTCAAGTGCCATTGGCATGGTACCATTTGTAGTCGATGGATGGTTTAATTTCATCAAAGCCTTTTTAAAATTTGATTAGCATTACATTGGCAAACAAAACGACAACCACAGCAGTACAAATATATCAGTAAGACTGTGAGTCGCTCAGAAAAGGAATGATTGACATCTGATTGATCAATACGGAAAAAATGTGTGTGTGTGTGTGTGTATGTGTGTGTGTGTGTGTGTGCGCAATAGGGAGGGGAGCTATTCATGTCATGTGAAAATGACATTTCCAAGGCGACAAGATCCTCACATGGATAGGCGACTCACGTTGACGCCTCGTGATGAACTGGGGCTGATCTCATGTTTTTATGTATACATTACTGAGACAGGAGGGAAGGTTACGGGGACAGATGGCAAGACATGATGGCATGATTGACGCAGGGATGCGGTGCGAGGGTACGGGTTACAATGATAAGTGTACGCTCGGTGGAGATGAAGGCTACGCCTTTGAGTTCAGATGGAAAAATCCCCCAAAAAATCCCCTTTCTTTGTTTTTCCTATCGTATCATGACTGTCAGCCTTCTGGGAGGGCGTGGTGCGGCGGGGCGTCTGACGCGAGAAAAAAACCCCAAAGCCAATCAGAAATGAGAGAATAGCGCGGCTGGCGTGGAAATCTCACCGGGGCCCCGTCCTGTCAGACGGCTACAAGGCCCCCAGGAGCCAAGTGGAGTGGAGGGAAAACAGGCAGACAGGCTTGATGAGGGATAAAGTGGAAAAAACACTTTTCTGTGCAGAATAAACGACTGTGTACTGTAACAGAGAATGACGGGGGGAGAAAATAAGAGGCGGAGAAGATGGGAGCAGAGAAGAACGTGAAAATAGACATATTAACAATAGGTCTACATGTGTGGCATGCTTTGCAGGCTCCACATGGGTTAGCTGTGAGAAAGTGGAGTGGAAGGTTATTCGATTTCAGAAACTGTGTATTGTACGTATGTTTTTGCGCAGATATAGCTTTATATTGTCAAAATGAAAACAGCCTTCCGGTTTTCCATTGCAATCAAAATTGTAGGTGCATGGTTTATCTCTGACAAAACACAGTGAAGTGCATTGTTATTAGATTTTTTTTTTCCATACAAACATGTATACTTTCTGGTTTTACCATTGAAATTGTTTAGCTAGAAACTGGTAGAGGAAAAATACTCAAACTGTGGTGCCCTTGTTTACCACTTACAGTTCAAGACAGAAATGTCTTTACCCGTCAACTTCGCCTGTCCACTCTCCTGAACACTCAAACAAACTCCTTTTCTCTAAATCCATCTTAAACCTGGCCTCGATCAGACCCCCCCCCCCCCCCCGTGTCTTCTCCAAGCGCTCCCTCTCTCCCTCGCTCCTCTACGACTCCCCTCATCAACATTCTTTCATTCTGCGGTTTTCCCCTCTCTCTTTCCTTCCCTCTCTCTCTCTCTCTCTCTTCCACTCTATCCCTCCCTTGCTCTCTCCCCCCCCTCTCTCTCTCTCTTTATCCCTATATCCCTCTCCCCTTCACACTCTCCCAGGATGGTTGGGCTTTGGCTGTGTGTCTCGTGTCCGTTGATAAGCTGCCTGGCGTCGTTGACTGCCCAGGCCGCTTCCATGGCGAACGCGTGCCTCCAATTACAGACGGCTAATGAGCAACAGGATTAACATGTCAATTCGTGCTCCCGTTTGCTGGGTCCATGCACCACCCGTATATACAACTGGAGCCGAGACCTGGAGGACAATGAATAAATAAAGACTTGATGACCAGGTCACTGCAGCATCATGACCGACCCTGCAGTTCAACTGCCAGCTTTTCCCCCGACATTTACTCCCTTGTGCTCGGTATTGGTCGAGCTGTTGAGCTGTTGTGCTTCAATGTCCAAAAACATTTATTTTGTTTCCATAGCCCGGTGCAGCATATTTACGGTACAGTTACAAAAATACCAAAAACAGAAGAATAAAATACAATAAACGAAAACTGACAATAATTAAGGAATTTTCAACTTCAAGCTTCAAAAATCAACAGTGAAATATCTGCTCCTGGGTACTGATTTTACGTTTTTATGTTACAGTATTGTTGCTGTTGACTGTTCTCTATAAATAAAATGTATTATTTCATGCCCCCTATGTGTATGATAACTGTTGTAGCTGCAAGCTCCCCTTTAAATAGCCTTTAGCTCCGCCTCCTACCACAGTTACTCAGTTACAACTAATCAATTATCTTAGTAATTTGCAATTATCCAAATCACTAAATAAATAAACAATGCAATGCCTGACAACATATTATCAGTATTATTATTAGTAGCATCATTCATCACAAGGAATTATTTATATTACCTTTCTAAACATTAATGAAATCAAACATCCCTCAACCACTACAACGCATGATACATTCCTCAGATCCCCCTCCATAAATGGAATGATCCAGTCCTGTCTCTGCTTTGGCAGACTACCTAACGGGGAAGAGATAACAAAATGTCAGTAGACACCAAATATTTGTCAATATTAAAGAATGTCAACGTGTCTGACGTGTTGTACTATGTGCCTTCATTTAGAGGGCACAGGGTGGCCCCGTGACAGTGATATTTGGGTTTAATGGGCATACATCAACATTTGACCATTTTAACGACCGAAACCCCAGCGAAGTAAAACTACCAAAAACCAAGTAGTACATTGAAAAAACCTTTAATCTATCCTCATGACATTTGGTGCTTCATTTGCTGATATTTATGTGGATTTATTATATATATTAGATATATTTATTATGGATGTTGAATCCTCTGAGGATGGCTTGTGTAATAAGTGCTGAGTGGCCAGTGAAAGGAAAAATACAATCAAATGAAAGACTAGGCACAAGGCAGCTAGCCCCAATCAGAGGTAATCAAAGTTACCAAAGTGAATGGGCTTGCATGTTCCTTTTTCAACCAATACAGTATACATGTACTTGAGAAACCACAGAACGTATTTATTTGTATATTTATTTATATTTATATTTATTGGTTGGAAAGTTCACAATTTTGCCCATTATCTGCAGATTTTGGCCCACGCCAATATGTTCCCATGATACAGATGTGTTTGTGGTCATGGAAATGTAATTACACATGCATATTTTCATATATTGTCTTCTCTGGAGTTCTGCCATTTCTAACGTCTAACAACATATTTTTAATATAATTGTTTTTTATGCTGGAAACTATTCTTGGTGGAACAGTGCCATACTAATTCCATTCTGGTTAATGCATAACAAATATTTTCCATAATCACTGCATCCCAGCAAATATTTCAGGATTTACTTTGAGTAAAGCACTCAGACCGTACCAACTGGCTTTGCCAAATGATAAATAAGTTGTAATATTACAAAGACCCAGACATGAAAGTTAATATTAGCAGTCAGATTAATTTCAAAGTAGGCTAATCTATAGAAACCCATTTCAACCAACCACAAAAAATTCGACAGAGTAAGTCAAAATAATGAGAACATTTTTCAAAAATATGACTTACTATCTTATTATGATGACATAGTAACAAGGAAATGTTATAACGGGAAAGTGTCCATTATGATTTAGTATCTCATAATAATAACAAGAAACCTTTGTGCGTTCATGCATCCACATTATGCAATTGGGAGAATTGGACATGGCTAAACCAAAACAATAATTCACATTAAAAGCACAATGCCTCCTTGCTTCCTCGTTATATTTAATACATGCAATATTTCTTCGTTCTTTGACGGAAACTGGCTTCCTTTTTAATCAGCAATACATAACATTTGTAAGAAAAATAGTAAAATAAAGGATGGGAATATACTAAGAAGCAAAGGGAGGGGGGAATGGTTGGAGCAACCGATTCTTTCCCATTATTTAGATGGGTTGCATCACATATGCAAGCACCAACAACCCACCATCACAGAGCGTATCTGTTTCATCAGGCCATTCAGGTCCAGCGGGGGAACCAACTGTACACAATACAATCCTTTTTTCTTAAAAAAAATCTAGTGTCAAAAGCAACTGAGACAGCCTTAGAACTTACAGTTTGAACCATGCTGGGTTTTCTAATAAGGGCCCTTTTACCCCCAGTGGGGAATTGTTCATGAGCCCTGATGCAAACACATTGAGAGGGGTGTTTAGAGGCACTCTCTACCTATTCTCTGGCTGACACTGTGGAGGGGCTGCCCACTGGCATCTGCTCTCACTGCTTTATCTCTCATTATGGGCCAGTCAATGTTTTGTTCCATAGCCAGGGATTAGCTTTTTATTTTTTTCCCCACCATGCGTCTGTTTCTGTATGAGTATGAGGGTTCATATAGGATGAGATGGGTGGTGTTAAAATACGTTCAAATATTAGAACATGAATGGGGTTTTTTATTTTCTTCAGGAAAAATTGCGCTTTTGTTTCCCAATTGGCTTGGTTCTATTTTCCAGGTAAAAGCCTTTATTTGTCAAATTACACTAAGTGTAATTGGGCCCATTTCAGGTCCTCTCTCTCTGGTTTTTCTGTTCATTTCCATGTACCATCTGTAGCGCTAGAGGGATAATGAAGTAAAAAAAAAAGAAAAAGATGAATAAAAAGCAGTTACAATATTTAACACTGAACATTGAAAACTTTGACAAGTTTCTTGAAGGCTAATTCACGGTAGAGCAACGGGTCTCCAAAGGCTTGTTGAAAATGGAGGCCAACTAGACTCCGGTGGCCTTGATTTGGACAACAGTCTTCAGTTGGACTGGCAGTCTTCTCTCTCCTCTCTCACTGGTCTGCTTGAGTCCATGGAGACGATCACGGCTGCCAGGCCAGTGAAGTACAAAGGCTGACCCACAGATATCCTGTCCCAATGTCCTATAGAGAGCATGGGCTGTTATTAATCTTTCAGTTTGGTTATTCTTACATTGGAACCAAACAAATAAAAAGAGGAATTAATTAGCTACTTTTAAACGTGTTCTCCAACTTCTATTCTCTGCGGGCATAATTAAGATGTGTTTATCTGGACACAGTTTGCTTTTCAAGGAGTTTAACGTGACTAATTTGTATTGTCCTCAAGTCGCACGTTTTGCCACAATCATTAAGTACATTAGCGGCTGCTGCCTCAAGCGTCCCTGTATTGCATTGGGCATCGCCGAAGTAAATAACACTGTAATTGAATGTATTTACGGGAGTTGTTTGGTAATTTACATGACTATGTGCATGGGGTGGTGCGGTTTAAGCACCATCTGTTGGAAACGAGAGAGGGGGCTGGATCATTCAATTACAGCCCAGACCAGAACAGCAGCACACCCCAAACCATCTCCACCTTCGTCTAAAATAACAACAAAAAATTATTTGGGCAGATGAATAGACACAGGTCCATCTATTAAGGAATACTTTATTTTTTTTGCTAGTACATTCATTTAGAAGCGCCTATTAAATGCTGCGGATGGTTCTTGTGAATTTGGGAAGATAAAACTGCGAGATGGAATTAGCTATGCCGAAAGCATGTCATGAATGTGTGTTTCGGGGTGTGATCTGAATGTTGTGAAACAGTGTGTGGTGCATTGTGGGAGGGCGGTGGGTAGATTGAGGCTGAAAACACGGTCACCCGTGGTGTGCGCTCTGGTGCCGGGAATGGTGAGGAGGCGATGTAAAAGTCTGTTGGATTACTGCAGACAGGTCTAATAGCACCACTTCAACAAACATATAATTATACTACTTATTAAAACGGCAGTTTCTTTGTTCTTGTTTTGTTTTAGTTGTAGATTGATATAAACCAACATATTTTGCATCGGTCCAGAGTTGAGCAAGCTCATTACATTGAGCAATTACTGTGACGATCGTGTTTGATGTTGGACCCAAGAGCAGACAACAGACCACAGAGACGTAGATATCTTAACCAAAGGTTTACTTAAGATCATACACAGGAAATGAACAGTAAACCGGGCGGGACCGGTAGACAGGCAGGGAATCGGCAACAGACGTGGTAGTCAGACAGGCAGGAGATCGGCAACAGGCGGGGTAGTCAGACAGGCAGGAGATCGGCAACAGGCGGGGTAGTCAGACAGGCAGGAGATCGGCAACAGGCGGGGTAGTCAGACAGGCAGGAGATCGGCAACAGTAGTCAGACAGGCAGGAGATCGGCAACAGGCGGGGTAGTCAGACAGGCAGGAGATCGGCAACAGGCGGGGTAGTCAGACAGGCAGGAGATCGGCAACAGGCGGGGTAGTCAGACAGGCAGGAGATCGGCAACAGTAGTCAGACAGGCAGGAGATCGGCAACAGGCGGGGTAGTCAGACAGGCAGGAGATCGGCAACAGGCGGGGTAGTCAGACAGGCAGGAGATCGGCAACAGGTAAGGTAATCCAAGAGGCAGGTAACAGAGAGTAGTGTCAGTGTGTACGAGTACGATCTGGCAGTGAGTGTGTGGGAAGGCAGAGTTTATATATGGAGGTTAATTAACAGGGAACAGGTGGAGGTGATGAATCTAATGAGCAGGTAACCAGGAGGAGTGTAGGACCCAGGAGAAGCAATGGGGCACGCCCGTGACAGTACCCCCCCCTCAATGGGAGCCTCCAGGCGACCCTCACGGTTTGTCAGGATGGGCCTGGTGGAACTCCCGGATGAGGGAGGGGTCCAAAATGAGGCGACGGGAAATAGGTGCGCTCCTCTGGACCGTATCCTTCCCAGTCCACGAGATACTGAAAACCTCGGCCTCGACGGCGCACGTCCAGCAGCCGCCGGACGGTGTAGGCTGGGTGGTCGTCGATGATCCGGGGGGGTGGAGGGGGAACGGCTGGAGGGCACAAAGGGCTGACAGACACTGGTTTAATTTGGAGACGTGGAAGGTGGGATGGATTCTCATGATTTGGGTAATTTGAGTTTAACGCAGAGGGGTTGATAATGCTC
>OOFB01011198.1:10000-12652 GCA_900323305.1 Trachyrincus murrayi | reverse complement strand
AGGAGGAGAGGAGAGGAGAGGAGAGGAAAGGAGGAGATGAGAGGAGGAGAGGAGAGGAGGAGAGGAGGAGATGAGAGGAGGAGAGAAGAGGAGATGTGTGTATTGAAGCAGTGAGGAGAATAGTAAAGAGAGGAGATATGATATCTGTGTGTGTGTGTGTGTGTGTGTGTGTGTGTGTGTGTGTGTGTGTGTGTGTGTATGATATACTGTATGTGTGTGTATGGTATATGTGTGTGTATATGGTATATATGTGTGTGTGTGTGTGTGTGTGTGTGTGTATGATATACTGTATGTTGTATTCTCATGTTTACCTGGCGGTTGCTGCGACTGATGACGGCCAGCGTGTTGGCCTGGCTCCCCCCGGCCACCATGTGACCCTCCCCCAGCCAATGGCACGTGTAGATCTGGAGAAACAGCCAATCACATCATCCGCTGCAGGGTGGTGGAACTGTAGGGGGGAGGGGGCGTGGGGGCGGGGGGTCTTACCTTACTGTCATGCTGGCGGTCAGAGACGTCACACACCTTCCTACCGGAGCCGTAGTCCCACACCTAACACAAACACACACACACACACACACACACACACACATAAATATATATATATAAGACACTGTAGATATTTCCAGATATGAGCTGGTGACCTCTGACCTCCAGGGAGTTGTGGGTCCTCCAGGACCCTGTCAAGATGTGGTTTTTTGCAGCATCGACATGAAGCGCCTCGCCACACACATGAGGACCCCAGATCCTCCTGTAACACACACACACACACCTCAGACCCCGCACACACACACACACACACACACCTCAGACCCTGCACACACACACACACACACACACACACTAACAGCTGGGGGCAGGATAGTCTAGTGGTTAGAGTGTTCAACTCCCAGCCAAAAGGTTCTGGGTTCGAACTCCAATATCCACAGTCCACCTGTAGGAGTCCTAACCCCTACCTGCTCCTTAATGACCTCTAACCCCTATCTGCTCCTTAATGACCTCTAACCCCTACCTGCTCCTTAATGACCTCTAACCCCTACCTGCTCCTTAATGACCTGTATCTGAATTCACTGTCAGTCACTTTGGATAAAGTGTAAATAACTAAATAGCAAAGTAAATAGCAACAGGAAGCTGCTAACAGGAAGTGAGTGAGGTCTTACCTGACCGCCTGCTCCTGCCTGCTGTCCCAGAACTGCGGGAGACACAGAGGGAGAGAGTCAGAGAAACACCTCCACCTGGTGTGGAGACCTGAAGACTTCCCCCACCTGTATGGTGTTGTCCCAGCCAGCAGAGATGAACTCCGTCTCCCGCTCGGGGTGAAAGGTCACAGCAAACACCCGTGAGCGGTGGCCATCCATGACGGTCCTGCAGGAGCTGAGAAAAAAGGTGAGTTGTTACCTGTAGATATACAGGTGTAGTGTTACCTGTACAGGTGAGGTGTTAGCTGTACAGGTCTGGTCTTACCTGGCCTGGCAGGTGAGGATGCTCTGATTCGTGTGCAGGTCGTATAGGTGGACGGTAGAGTCGGAGCCCCCGGTGGCAGCTCTCTCTCCGGCTGGCGACACCGCCAGACAGAGGGTCTCTCTCTGGGAGCCCCTCTCCCTGTCCATGGTGTCCCCCAGGCCATGGGCCTCCCTGAGGGTCCCGAGACAGTCCCCACCCCAGGGGTACCAGCACCTCACGCTTCCCGTTGCGTCTGGGGGCCCAGGGGCCACCGCCACAGCACACGTTAAACACAGGAAATGTTTAATTACCTTGCTACCATACTACTTCTATTCATAGCAGAAGATTCAAACTAGAGCACATACATTCAGATGTTTTGCTTATTTTACTCTCAAATAAAATCTGAATCTAAAGTGGTTGTGATGGTTGGTCCTCCTACCATCCATCACATCCTCAAGGACCCAATCACATCGCTCCCTTGCTTTGTCCCGCCCTATACGTACTGTCTCCCCCATCAGACTCAATGCGTTACATTAACGCCCACCTTCCCTCCTGTACAGATAATAACATTCTTATTCTTATACACCGCACAATTTTTGCACATCTCCACTTTACTATTTACTGTTTACATTTTATATTTTATAGATTCCGTTTATATCTTTATTCAGTGTTTTATTGCTTAGTGTGTTGTTTTGTGTCTTTGTTCTTATGTTTCTAAGTTTTATGTTCTTATGTTCTATGTTTATTGTCTGCAACCCACGCCCTAACCACATTCCTCGTGACCCTAAGGGTTGCCTGGCAATAAAAACCTTTCTGATTCTGATTCTGATATGTCATGCTACATCACAACCTAAGGACAGAACTAACGACAGAGGGTTTGGAGGTGTAGAGTGGGTGTAGTTCTCACAGGCGGCCAGCAGGAGGCAGTGTGACTCTGAGCTGGAGATGAACCTCAGACCGGTGACCGGCATCCTGGAGCTGCTGGAGTCGCTCAGGGTCCGGATCTGGTCCCCGCTGTCCGGACTGTACACCTGCACACACATTCACCCCGTCACCCCCTGGACACACATTCACCCTGACATCATTCACCCCGTCACCCCCTGGACACACATTCACCCTGACATCATTCACCCCGTCACCCCCTGGACACACATTCACCCTGACATCATTCACCCCGTCACCCCCTGGACACACATTCACCCTGACATCATT
>OOFB01011198.1:0-5000 GCA_900323305.1 Trachyrincus murrayi | reverse complement strand
TCGGCCTTCCGCCGGGCTCGCCTGTGATTGGTCGCTTTAAAGAAGCGGTGGAGCCGGTATCCTTTCCCTGTCCTCATATTCATGATATTGACATGTATATGTGGTTTAGTGATTCATAAAACAGCGTTCTAAGCGAGGTGTTTGCTCCTTGACCGGGGGGTCAGATCACGGTGCTGGGCGTCTCCGAGGGAGGAGACTGTTCCACAGACCCCGGGAGACGCTCCCCCGTCGTCTTCCCTCGCAACACCGTCACCGGCTGCTCCTTCAGGTACCCCCCCCCCCCCCCCCCCCCCCTCCAGCTCTGGGTCGTCTGGGGTCTGCTCGGAGCTCAGGTCCCAGCTCTACCAGGTCCTCCAGGGTCTGGTCTCTCCAGACCAGCTGGCCATGAGCTGGGGTCCGGAGCCAGACTGGACCAGAGTCCTGCTCCAGGACTGCCCCCCTGCTGACCCCCAGGTACACCCCCCTCCCCCCACCACCATCTAAACAACAACAAACCTTAATATAAAAATACTGCCTAGTATGTTAACAAACTGCTATTAAGTCTTCTCCCTTCCCTTCCTGTCTTTCTCTCTACCCATCTGTCTCTCTCTCTCAGGAGACCTGTGAGACAGGCTGCACCCTGCCCCTGTCTCTCTCCATCCAGGTTTTGTGGGCGCGGCTCGGCTGGATAGACCTGCCCCAAAACTACATCCTGGGAGCCAAGTATCACTTCCTGTGTGAAAAGATCAAGGTTAGTTTAGTCCTGAAAGGTCGGTCTTGCCTCTGTTATGACTGAACACAATCTATCTACAATCTAAAACTGAGTTAAGGTTTAAGGGTGGTTAAGGTTAGAGTTTAGCTGTTAGTTAGATGTCAGTTTAAGTAGACCATGTTAAAGTGTTATGTTTAAATTGTAAGTGAAGGTTTATATGTTACTTTAAGGATGCTTAAGGTTTAGATGTTACTTTAAGGATGCTTATGGTTTAGGTGTTAGTTTAAGGATGTTTAGGTATTAGTGTAAGGATGCTTAAGGTTTAGGTGTTAGTGTAAGGATGTTTAGGGGTTGGTTTAAGGATGCTTAAGGTTTAGGTGTTAGTGTAAGGATGTTTAGGTGTTAGTGTTAGGATGTTTAAGTGTTGGTTTAAGGATGCTTAAGTGTTGGTTTAAGGATGCTTAAGTGTTGGTTTAAGGATGCTTTAGGTGTAGTTTAAGGAGCCTCATGTCTTCTTCCTGCTGGTCTCCGTAGTGTTCCTCGTCGTCTTCCCTGATCCTGAGCTCTGAGGTGGTCTTCATCGACACCACCGTGTCCCCCCCGCCCCCCCGGGCCCGGCCGCAGCCCCGCTGGAGACTCCCGTTCGGCTTCTTCAGCCGAGGGGCGGAGGAGCTGGACGGCCACACCGTGTCTGACGGAGGAGCCGGGGGCGTGGTCAGACCCTGCTCCACCCTGACCCTGGTCCTGGTGACCGCTGCCCTGCTGGTGGGGGTGCAGACCCCCAGACCCTCATGGGCTAGCTGACGACCTCATGTTGGGACATGTTGGAGTGGACCAGGAGTCATGTTCATCGGTTTACTCACAGGAAACTCTTTATTGCGTCACCGTAGAGAATAGGTTTAACCTTTTTATAAGTAAAAAAAACCCAGCATAATTTATTTTTGTACATTTTGTAGGATATATCGTTTATAAAGTAAAAACAACCTAGTTTTGAGTGTTCGATTGTCCTTTTTGAGGTAGAGGGAGGTTAGGTTAGGACACGGCTCTCTCTCCCTCGCCTGGCCCCAGTCCAGAGGGCCTCCCATGTGTCCCGTGGTTCTGGTTCATCCGGTTCTGGTTCATCCGGTTCTGGTTCTGGTTTATCTGGTTCTGGTTCATCCGGTGGACGTAGTTCAGCAGATGGACGATAGCGGCGGGCGTTATACCGGGAAGACGCGTCGCGGCACCGAGCTGAAGGACGAAACAGGACTGATGTCATTAATACGAGACCCGCCCACCCACCATGATGTCATCGATAGGAGACACGCCCACTGGGCCTGAGCAAGACTCTGGAGGTCACGAGTAATGAATCAGGTACTGGCTTGGAAAAAAACATGATTTGAACGAATGCCTCTTGCCTCCGTTAGGAGTCAGAATTCTAAAAATAAACTATTCACAATACAATTCTGACAACACATTCCTTTTACCAAAGATTTGTATCAAATCAATAACTCACGGTAGTGGGTCGGACTCGGTCCAGGATCTCGCGGACCTCCTGGGACAGGGACACGGGCAGGGAGAGGTAGTCAAGGTCCGGAGAGAGAGACATCCCCTCCTCCCTCTGGATCCTCTCGATCTCCCTCTTCTGGAGCTCACAGTGCGGGCGGTACACGGCTAGGAGACAGCAACAAGAGGTTAGCTACACGGCTAGGAGACAGCAACAAGAGGTTAGCTACACGGCTAGGAGACAGCAACAAGAGGTTAGCTAGCACACACGTTAGCCACACCGCTAGCACACAACAAGAAAATGTTAGCTACATAGCTAGCACACAGGAACATCATGGTTACTACATGGCTAGCATACACGTTGGCTACACTGCTAGCACACAGGAAAAACATGTTAACTACATGGCTAGCACACATGTTAGCTATATGCTAGCACACAGCAACAAGATGTTAGCTACATTGACTTTCTATCCTACAAAATGCCTTTATCTGCATTTAGAGTCCATTATAGCTTCCTTCTCCGCGAGGATGTCAGACTCTACTCCTACCTTCTATCTTGAGTCTTTGGGAGAACTCCCGAAACGGAGCAAGGGATTGTGGGTAGGCGGCGGCCAGGGTGTCGTAGGTGATGTCGTTGTACTGCAGCAGCTCCATGGCCCTGGAGAGAGAGAGAGACCGCCCTCAACCATCACTCTCAACCAACCAATCACAACGCGGCCACTAACCCGACATGTAGCCATGCATATATATATCTGAAATAAACTGGTATCGAGGCCATGCCTGGCCACAACCCATTGTGGGTCCCGACTGGTCTTACGTGATGGTTCCCCCCCTGGACTGGCTGATGCTGCTGGTCTCCAGGGTCTTCCTCCAGTCACTGGCGGACCGAGACAGGGAGTCCAGCGTGGCGAAGGCCTCCTGAAGACTCTCCCTCACCCGCACCGCCTCGCTGTAGCGCCGGGTTGACACACAGCCCACCTCCTCGAACCCTGGGGGGCCGGACACAGCAGAGAAACCTGCTAGGAACGCACACTAGGTAATAATATAGCAGCTCCCGGTGTCCACCAGTAGGAGCGTGGTTGTGTATTGTTACAAACGTAGCCTTAAAGGATAACTTTGACACTTTTCAACCGTATCTATCTATCCACATTAGGGACATAGTGTGAAGAACGCCTGCAGTTGTTGCCGATGCTCTCTGTGTCTCTGGCGGACAAAGGTAGTGTGAGATCTGGGTGCAACATGGAGGAAAGGTAAACTAAAGTAGCAGGAGGTCTGAAATGATACGTTCCCCTTTAACACAGTATTACCTGTGTGTGTGTGTGTGTGTGTTCACCCTTCAGTGTGAGGCGGAGGTCTGCGTTGTCGGGTCTCAGCAGGGTTCTGAACTCAGCCCGGCTGGTGAACATGCGGTACGGTTCGGTAACGCCCCGGGTCGTCAGGTCGTCCACCATCACGCCGATGTAGCTCTCGGTCCGAGACAACGCCAGGGGAGGGGCCGCCAGCGCAGAGCGGGCCGCGTTAACCCCCGCCCACAGACCCTGCGCGCACACACACACACACACACACACACACACACACACACACACACACACACACACACACACACACACACACACACAATAACTACTCATTCGGATCATCTGATTGGCCGAGCCATAGAAGGCAGAATGTTTTCATTGGCTGGGGTTTAAAGGCGCGGTCCACCGCAGAGCAACATGGAACCCCATCAACAGATTGAGGAACAACGATGACAGAAGGCTTCCGTTGTGATTGGCCGGTCTCTTTGACATGGCGCCCCGCCCCTTGGTCCGGTGGGGAGACACGCGGCCAGCTAGCTACCAAGCTAACGACTAAACCTTTGCTGGAGCATCCTGCCCGTAGGGTGTGATGTTCTATCGACTCACTATAATTATTATTAATTAAGTATTAGACCTCGGATAGAAGGAGGGAGACCTCGGAGAGCAGGAGGGAGACCTCAGAGAGCAGGAGGGAGACCTGATAGAAGGAGGGAGACCTCTGATAGAAGGAGGAAGACCTCTGATAGAAGGAGGAAGACCTCGGAGAGCAGCAGACCACAGACCTGAGCAGCAGCCTCTTCGTAGCCCGTGGTCCCGTTGATCTGGCCGGCGAGGAAGAGGCCCTGGGTGGTCTTCACCTGCAGGGAGGGGGTCAGCTGGGTCGGGCAGACGTAGTCGTACTGCACCCCGTACCCTGGAGGACCAGAGAGGGGCGGCAGACACGGTAAGAAGGAAGACGGATGGTAGTGATGATTGTGTGTGTGTCGTAGTGGACAGGTACCAGGTGTGCTGTATGGTTATGGTAGTGGGCAGGTACCAGGTGTGCTGTATGGTTATGACAGTGATGCTAGTGGACAGGTACCAGGTGTGCTGTATGGTTACGATAGTGATGGTAGTGGACAGGTACCAGGTGTGCTGTATGGTTACGATAGTGATGGTAGTGGACAGGTACCAGGTGTGCTGTATGGTTATGATAGTGATGCTAGTGGACAGGTACCAGGTGTGCTATATGGTTATGATAGTGATGGTAGTGGACAGGTACCAGGTGTGCTGTATGGTTATGATAGTGATGGTAGTGGACAGGTACCAGGTGTGCTGTATGGTTATGATAGTGATGGTAGTGGACAGGTACCAGGTGTGCTGTAAGGTTACGATAGTGATGGTAGTGGACAGGTACCAGGTGTGTTGTATGGTTATGTGTGTGTCGTAGTGGACAGGTACCAGGTGTGCTGATTTCCACGCGGTGCAGGGCGGGGATCTGTCTGAGGAGGCGGAGCTGCAAGTCGGGGGGCATGGTCATGGACAGA